>JAQGAC010000002.1:0-213301 GCA_034696585.1 Isotomurus maculatus | reverse complement strand
CACCACCACCACCGCCGAGGGTACTTTTCCACTGGCGCCGGCAGCTATGAGTCCTGTCTGGCCACTGCAGTTGACATAGGGGGATTCGCGATCACACGACCTTTGATAATTCACGTAGAATTTCCAAACATTCTGTGATCCAGTTCCACTTAACTTCCATCCATTATTCATCTTAAACTCAAACACGATTCGTAAATTCAACCTCCCTGCAGGACTTTTTCCTAGTAGAAGGCTTCTTCGTCTAAACAGACGCAGATGTTGTAAATAGGAGACATTATATAAATACGTCCCATCATCTCATCTTGTTTGTCCAACAAGTAAATTGCATCGTCTTTCGTCTTATTATTATTCGTCAATTGGTCTGTAAGGTTAAGTTCACTAAGATGCCATTTAACTTAACTACGCAACCACCAGAGGATGAAGAGAGTCACACAGAATTCGTCTTCCAATCTTCATCACTTACAAGTGCAACCTTGGCACAATAAATTCCACTCTTAATCAGACTCTACACACACACTCACATAGTCACAAGTGTATACTACACACATTTTATAATACGTAGCTTTAATAGCGCAAATAAATCCTTCATTATTCAATGAGACACTATTTCGAAGTGTGTCCGGAAGTCCAACCTTGACCCATAGGAAGTTAATACGAATGGAAATCACACTCGTTCTCGTAGTGAACTGTACCACACCAACACCCCCATCGTCGCGTCGTCGTCTCCCTCCACCATTATTATTATTAAGTTCAATATCATTATATCGTCCACGGTGTCGGATTTCATTTGACATTCGTTGCACATTGCAAGACCGAGACCTACTCTCCCTCATGCCTCATGTGTAGCATTCATAATTCCATCTCGGCAATAAAACAATAATCCATGCAATGTCACACATTTAACCGACTTATTTTATTGCATTGTTTTATAAACACGAGAATTCACACTTAAACGCTTCAACGCTACAGGAATCTCAATGGCCTTTATCAACCAAAATATATTCACATCCCTACTCTAAAGAACAGAGAGACTGTTTAACATACACACTACGCACACAGAGATCCCCCTCTACAATTAATGACAGGTCGAATCTACTTAACTGTCACATTTGTTGTTACTGTCACCTACAAATTCAAAACCTCCGTTTTAAATTACACAGAAGCTACTTATGCTACTGCGCCTTAGCCAGTAAGCTAATGTTCGTAAGTTGCCCTCCTGAATTAAAAGCAATAAAATTCGTACATGAATTCAGAATGTATGCATATTAACCGGTACAAGTCTTCATTATGAAAGATACGCAGGATTGCTGACAATGAGAAGAATTATATGGAAAACTTGAAAACAGAGGGACGACTGTGTGTTCGATGGAAGTGATGCGGTGATGATTCATCCTGAAGATCTCACGTAAAATCCGTGCATGACGATGATGGATGATGAAGCTGTGTGACCCTCACGGTGTACTGCGATAATCTAGTTTTCGCCGTGTCCTTCTCCGCATATGAATGAAGACACAAGAGAGACCTTATTCTTGGAATTGCGAGGATTCGTTTGATGCCACAGCAGAAGTTACTTTGGCCAAGTCCCTTTTCTACTTCGTCATGATGATGATAAACGTTGAATAATCCTTCAGTAAAGGTTAATAATAATTATCTCTCGTCCAATTGCACGAGGGTGTCATTAAATTCCATGCATTCAATCAAAGTTCCTATTTTAATTTATTCTACGTATGCTAAGTACATAAGAGATGGTCATCATCGAATTGCTCATGCACACAAAGTGCAGCGACTCATTGAATAACCCTTCCAAGTCCAAGTGTTTCGCATTACGGCAAGTGATTATTACTTCCATCCTTCTTCCTTGAGTGCCAATTTTACCCAGCTTGAATTACTGGAGCTCCTAAATTCTCATGAAATTGCTTGTTTTTAATTGAAAGTCTTCTCGCAGGACAATACTAATTTTGTGTGTGCCTATACAGAAAATCTAATGTGTATAATTTTACATGTATTAATTTCCTGTTTATCAAAAAGCGTTAGAAATTATATATGCTGGCGCAGTACGTGAAATGGATATGTAGCAGAAACTTGAAGACTTATAGAAACTATACTAGCTGATATCAGAGATGCATGTAGAATGTAGAAAGCTCCTCATATTTCTTTCTAACTTGCTGGATAGCAGGGAAAGCTAAGGCAAATGACGAATAAACCGAATCGGGTGATTCTGCGCCTCACTTTTCGGCTTTGGCCTCACTAGCTTTGGCATCCAAGGCAAATCTGGGTTTATTTCACCAGCCGAAAAATTCTTATGAACATTAGTCTTCCTTCAACTTGCTCCTTAAGCTATCAACTTTCCAAGTTCTTCAGTCCCCATCCCTACTGGCCCTTCACTTACGCCCTTAGCTCAACGAATTTACGCGTTACTTAATTTTTAACCCCAGCTGAAAAACCTAAACTAGTTAACCCACCAGCCAACATCCTGGCGAAAGGTGAGTGTACAGGTAAGCTTTTCACACCATCTACCATTTTTTTATGTTTCGTGCAAAGTCACCGGAAAAATGGAAACTTTCCTTAGTCTACAACTTTTGCTTCACAACTGGAGATAACTACTCATTTACAAAATAGAAAGCCCACCAGTTCATCTGCATCTTACAAAAACTCAGTAGTTGGCGATTGCATCTCCCCTAAAACTTTTAGTTTCTCATTCATCTTCGTAATTTATGCATCCTCTCTGAAAAGCAAAAATTAGCCATTTAAATTCACATCAGGGAAATAAATTAGTTCGTCAGGGAAAAGTATTTCCATTGCATATTGCGGAACAAAGCGTAATCAGCACTTTTAATTGGCACGAGGACAGAGCGTAGGAAAAGTATAAGCTTTTAGATTTTCATAGGTTATATTGGTAGTTTCTTCAGAAATCCAGAAAGTGTGTCACACTAAATACAAAACATGGAAGTTAGCTGCATAAGTTGGATGAAAGGTGCCTTAAGCAAACAACTTTATAGCTGAATCTTGCACACGCAATGGAGAATTTGCAAGCAAAATGCAGGGATTTGATGACATATACCCATCACTGCTCTTAGGTAAGGTGTACGTAAGCTTTCTTCTCTTTCCAGGTCATTAAATCCCTATATAACGAACAGACGGTGATGATGTGTGCCTTTCCAGATTGACTCAATACAGGAAATGAAACGGGTAAACACGGGCTCATAATGGATGGACGGAGAAAGCCTCAGAATTCGGAAGGAAAATGAGATTAAGGCTGCACGTGGAGCAAGTGCCTATCAAAGGTCCTTCGGAGCCAAAACCTAAACACCCACTGGAGAGGACACAAAAACATCCACAGCGTCTCCCCAAATTCACCAGCCATCCGTCGTGTGCCTTCTCCTCAACGTCATCACATCCAAATCCTCTTCATTTAACATTCTCAAAGTATCCACACTAATACTCGATACTTAACCATTGTTTTCGATAAAGAAAGCCGGTAGACTCCGTGTTCGTGACAGAACACAGATAAATTGCAAACCATTCGAGGTCGAGGAATTCCACGTGGGTTCTACGAATGTTTGAGCCCAGCCGTCCAATTACGACCAGGACGCTTAGGTGCGAGACATTTAATAATGTGTCCTCGTTCCAGGAAGTCTCTCATAGATTTCTCTCACAAAATTCATAATACGAAGTAATTACATCTTTGAAGCTTGCAATCTTCTATCGACGAGGTAACGAGATCCGAAACCCGGGAATTAAAAGATACGCGTAAAGGAATGTGTGTCATGTCATGCAATAGAATAGTTCTGCGTGCAACACTATTCGCACAAAGTAACGACTCATCCGAAAACTGGGTATCATCCTTTGAAGGCATCCTCATCATTAAAACGTATACGACTGAATAGCTGTCTTTGAAGCCTCAAAGTCTCAATACTAAATGCACCAGAGCATCGTAAAGAGAGCTGATGATGAAACGTAGTCATATGAAATGTAGGGCACATGGAGGGATCGCGTGGAATAAGTCCGCCTGAATGTGCATTCACGAATGATTAAAATTATTTGAAGCTTCGGTGGTGCATAAATAATAAAAGAAGACCTTAGGTAGACACGCGCTTCGGAACGACCATGACCGAATGTGGTGGTGGTGATGCAAGCAGCTTATTAGAGGTAGTGCAAGGGAAATACCCGGATTCGGGCAACAGGTGAACCATGGATAACTCTTGGAATGGGTGCACAATAATATAAACGGTCTATTTTGAGCATCTCCTTTTTTCTAATGCTCCTTTCTCTCTCTCAGTATCTCTTTGCTCTCTGTCTCCACTCCAAAGTGGAGGATTAAATTAACCCAGGAGCCTTTTGATTATTATGCGATCGCAGGCTTGGATAACTGGACAAGGCTGAACACCCATAGGTTGTCTTGTTAGCTTATCCCTTTATAGACTTATCTGGATAGTTAAATTACTTCCTTCTCTCTTTAAACCAAGGCCTGACTGCAACACATGTTAGATTCCTAAATGCATGTGAAACATCAAAATGACATCGTGGAAGTCGAAGAACACTTTATAACGAGATTCTTCCTTCCACTCAATAATACATTTGCTTCTAAATGACTACAGCGCGATTGCCACACACACGAGCTGCGTTTGGCCTACTTTTTTACATTTTGTTTTGTCATTTTATGCCGGAATTCCAACTTCTTCGGGTAATAAATCGAGGAATCCTTTTAATTAATATTTCATCAAAGTCTCTCTTACTTCCATATTAATTAAAAACTTTACTTAAGCGCACACGTATTCCTTATGAAACGTGTTGCGTGATTTCCATGAAATGCATTTTCCAGGGTCCTTGGCATCCTTCCTTGCTGTTGCATAGTCTTACCACCGCCAATCACCTTTATTCGCCTATCCGACGGCCTTTTTGTAATTGCATGGTGCTTGTTACTTTGATGATGATGATGGCTTCCCTACTAAAACTTTGTTTTCTTAGTTATTTCGTCCCAACTAAATGCTGTGCGATGAAAGTTCCATTTAGGTTCTATAGAATTAAACTTGATATGCTAGTCAGCTTTATTGCAACGTGGAATGTGTTATTGGCTAGATATCCGATGTTGTGACTTGATACAATCTAAACTGTGTTTTATTTGTCCTAAACTTTCCTGGTGCAAAATACACTTTCAATAGTCGATGGATTTCTGGAATAGGATTACACATTATGTCCTCATGTTCTACTTCCATTTTGGCATTCACATTTCCTGTACTACTTTCCTAAGTGTTTTCAAGCTCACACTTTGAGATAGTTCAGTTCGGTATCACATGCATTTCATAAAATGATTCGTGCCCATAATCTCAAGCTGTATACTACGTCCTTTATGTAACGCTAATATCAACGAATGATTCGCTGGCACAATTTAAAGATTGAAAAATATCACTAAACTGAAAAAACTCTTTACTAACAGTCTGTTGTGTTTGTATTCTTTTATTTTATATGAAAAAGGAGACGCAAGTACACACTTATGGTACGAAATTTTTGAATTACAATCTCGGAAATAAAATCGGAAGTATGTGGCAAAACTACAAATGGGATTTTATAATCGCCTTAGAGAAACTCGAGAGGATTTGTGTCCGTCAAAAGGAGCGCGTGCTGCACATTAGAGAGCCTTTCAGAAAGAATCTAATTTTACTCTTGGAGATTGAATAACTCTGTCATTTATTGATTAAAGCTCAACACGTGCTGGGAGACTGTAACAGCTTAGGTGGGTTACAGCAATTCGAGAAAGGTTGTCAGAAAATCTTAATTAGTATAAGTTCTTGTAACTTGTTACTGCTACAATCTTTCTTGATTCCCCAACAATAAAATTGTTATTTGAAAACCCATAGGAGACTCATTTCTTCTTATCTTTGTGTGTATGTGTGCACAGAATGAGAAAACTGTTGTGTAGAAAATCTTTCCAGACTATCAGAAGGAAATTTGTATTCATAATACATTAGATGACTACAGCTAAAAGGTTAAGTATTGCTTTAAGCTTCATTTAAAGCACCATTATAGTCATTATACAGCCATTAGACGGTTAAACATGAAAATAATGAATTAAAATTCGTATATCGCTAACACTGAACTTTTCCACCGTGCACGGAATCTTCAAGTTCAGCATTTGGCACAGTTGCAGTTGCAATTGCACTTGCACTCAGGCAACTGTGGGAGAGCAGGACACTCGGACCGTTGGTAGTTTCCGGAAATGGAAGACGTAGAAGCCCCAGACGAAGGAGTTGAAGGTTTCCTCGTGGAAGTGGCGATGGAAGCCGAAGGAGGAATCGTTGGAGGAGCAGTTAATGCTGCACAAGACAAACTCAAGTCGGAAGGAAGTGGAGAGTCCACAGCCACGACTATCTTCTCGAATAGAATGAACTGATTGGAACCGCTCAAGTAGGCTGTCAGCTCAATCTGCAAATCCAAAAGAATCAAGAATCAATTCGTCTCATCTCAAGCGAGCACTTCCATGCAAATATTTCTTACTGGAGATTGCTTCGGATCGATTTCTTGCCTCACTTCAGTCCACTTTCCATTGCTGGAAACGGGAAGAAGCTGCAACGGTCCGGCATTACTTCCTGTCGCTGGAAATAGACTCACTCTCCTCGGCGAATTATCGTAGTACTTAATGTACATGTTAACGCTTTTGGGTGTAGGTCCCTTTCCTCCGTACAAGTTAGGTGGACTCTTAAGAACGATCTCCTTGTTATTCCCGACTCCCGAGCCGTCGAAGTACCAGATGCCTTCTCCGTCGAGAGACTTCAAATCCCCGAAGCTTTTAGGAAGCATCCTTGAATTCTGAGCAGACTTCATAATAGTATTCACCACAGTCCAACCTCCTCCCTCAACATCTGCCTGGTTATCCAGACACACTAGACGTCGCTGGGAACTAACGCAACTGCAGCAAATGGCGAAGAAAAAGAAACAGAGAAACTGGGACTTCATTCTGGAGTTTAAAATACTTTAAAAGACTGCAGTACGCAATATGAACACTAAATTGCACGTGCGTGCTGCGAGACACACATTCACAAGACAAATGAGTTGTTTAAAGACAAGAAGTGTTGAAACCATTTAGCATCCTTGAGAAGAACTACTACACAACGTGACCACAAGACTGGAAGCTGAGTTTTATACGCATCCTCATAATATCCTTCAGATATGACGCACAGAGAAACTGCAGACAAACTTTATTATAAAGCCCATTTACACTCGAGTTCTTTTGAAACATGGATGGTCACACTACCCACAAGTGCCCTAAGGTAAAGAACAGAAAGCTCAGTTGACATTGAAGTGTGATTTGATTCGTAATCCTTCAACCTTGAGGCAAATCTTTAAGCTCATTAGCATTTTAATTACAATTTCTTGCCTCACAAATACACCAAATGGTACACATGGGTTCTCCTCAACGAATAAATAAAAGGAGACTTCCAACGTCAAGTGCAAAGTCTGCGGAGCATGCGAATCCACATGGATAGAAAACTTCCTCCAGCTAACAAGCAATCTGAGTCTGAAGGAGTTCCAAACTCGGGTGGATGCCTAATTGCATCGTTTCACCTGTTTGGGTCCCTTCCTCCGTGAGACTTAAGCAGTACGCAAGGCCGTTCCAAATCTCCCTGTGTCTCAACTTTTCCGTCCTTGTCTCTCTCCTGGTTAATTGTCGAATTAAAATTAAATACACTTTATATTATTAACTTTAATCAATAATTACCTTTCTCTAATCTTCTGTCTTGTTTCTCCCGTTTCTCCACTTTGTGGTGCTGAAACAAGTTCTTCTGCTGAAATCTTGGAGCTCGGAGTTGTACTTTTAGTCTCGTCATCTATTCCCGTAGAATAGCCTTTTTCTGCTTCATTTCCTTCTTCAGCAGTGGAATTACCATCCACATCATCCACATCATTTTCTAGGTATAGGATGCTTTTGATCAATTTGTCCACATGTTCTTTTGCTTGCCTTTGCCTCAATTTTGCGTGAAAAACCTCATTCAAATTGTCTGAGCCCTCAGAGGGAATTTTGTTCATGGAGTATTTCTGAGGATCCGTAGTGATCCACGAACGATAGACTGTAGCTTTCCTAAGTTCCGTCCGAATTATGTCCAACTCCGATCCAATCTTGCTCAACGACTTGCCTGAGTTCCAGTGTGGCAGAAGACTCGCAAAAATATTGTTGCTTATATCTGCTTGTTTCCAATATTCATGGACTTCAGGAGACAAAAACACATTCGACATCAAATAAAACGTCATTTTAGAATGCAAATTGAGTTGAGTAGGTTTAAAGCTTTTGAAACATGACACATGAGCAATATCCATCACAGTGAACATCAACTGGACAATCAAATTTGTCTTTCCAGGGAAAGTCTTGTGTCTGAATTGAATAGGTTCTTGTGAGGGAAATTGAATCTCGGTCTGCAGAGAAATATCTTGTGGAGAATCCGTCTCCGAGTTCCACAAAAAAGAAGGCATCTCATTCACAGCACTGATCTACCAATTCCATAACATCAACGATAAATAAACATACAATTTAAAAGCATAGTTTCACACGCTCCAGAAATACTCGATCCTTTCCTACGCTTACTTTTGGTGGACAAGCCAGAGAGGAGTTGTCATACTCAATGCTGAAAGGATTACTTTCATACGACTTCCGGCACTCGGACAACGAATCAAGAAGTGCTTCCAAATCTCCTTGTTTTGAGGTGGGTGCTAATCTCATGTTATCCGGTAAATTCCGGAACATAAAGGAGAAAACCCTAAGAGCGTCTTGGAAGAGCCCTCGAGGTACTACAGTCTCAGGAACAATGGTTTCTACCACTTCCACCTGCTTCGTCATCAGAGAGAACCACGTTGTGTTGTGTGAATTACTCTTCTTATTGCTGAACAGCGTTGGTACACTCGGATCAGAAAGGTTCTTTCCTCTCAGCAGTTCACCCACTCTGATTCTCCCTATTGCCACCGCTTCCAAGAAGTACGGAGACACGAACTGCCCAGATAACAATGAGAAATGCACTGGAAGCCACATAAAACAAATACACTAATTCTTAGAACTCACCTGGGCATGGTCATTCACCACAATCGTTTCCTTCAAATCAGATTCCGGAGTTTTGTGGAACAATCTCTCTGTATCCCCACCTTCAGAACTATCTGACTTTCCTGCTGCACATGCAAACACAAGACCATCAGCTAATCTCCTTTTCGTCGCTTATCTTACGGCAAGTTTATTTCATACATCCCCAGTTGTCATCTATTTCCTCAGAGTCACTTAAATCGTTAAAGTCCTTCATTTTCGTATCGTCTTTCCTACCCTTTCCTTTTTCTACGATAGCTTTGATTGTAATCCACTTTTTTTCTTCGAGTTCAGAATCGCCTTCTGTTCCCTTCTTGGCCAAATCTTTCTTGTCAATTGAGTCACTTTCAGTGCTTGAGTCAGATTCAGTTGAATCTTCATTAGCTGAGGGAGACGCACCTCTGTTTTCTCGTAAATAAGTAGTCTCTCTTAAACTTGAGACGCTAATGGAGGAGTTATCTGAGATTCCATGTGTTCCAGCAGCTTGTCTTCTCTTATTTCGATTAGATTTCTGTTTGCCTGTGCTCCTGTCGTCAACTTTGCTTGTTGCTTTTCTAACGAATCTCTTGGAAACTACACAAACAAGTAAATGATTATTATTGCAATGATGTAAGCTATTGCAAGTTTAATTCTGGAGAATCTTACATCCATCTGCCAATGCGAACTTCTTCGCATCCTTAAAATCCACATCTACGCTCACAGAATCACATCCGTGTTGAAAGAGATTTTTCCCTGAAAGGAAAACAATCAGTTTGTTTGAGAAATTCAACTTTTCTTTCTTTAAAATAAACCCACCGTTCTTTCCTGTCAGGTTTCCTCTGACTTGGATCTTATACGCAGCTCCATTGGCCCCACTGATTCCTCGGTAGCACAGCGGTCCTATGGAAGTCTCTGGAATCTTTCGAGGATTGGACACGACCAAAAAATGACTTCCATTGAACCCCCTAGCGTAACTTTTAGACTTAGCTAATCTCAAAGTGTATCTTCTGAAGCCTTGAAGAGTATCAGGGTCATCATACAAAGCTATGGTATGTTCCGTGGGGGTTCCAGGATTCGTCACAGGAATGAAAGCTTGAACCTTCACACATCACACGCGAATCGCTTAGTTTAAAATCATCTCAAAACTCCTATCTCCATTTGTCCCGTACTTACTCTAACAGGCCTCTTCTCACTCATTACAGGACACGGCAACTTCTCTCCTGCAATAATGATCTCGCGCGACGACGAACATCCCTTCGGTCGCTGCAGAAAGCTGAAATAGTTACAAAACCATTGTCTTCTCATTTAATTTCTGCCTGAGCTTTCATCTGAATGTGAAGTGCCTTACTATCCATGAGGACAAACAAAGTCGAGATCAACAGGTTTCTTGAACAAAACTCCTCCAGTGCAATCGTTGGATGAGAAACTGTAGGTCTGTCCTTTGAACATAAACTGAACGCCACCCTCGCCTTCTTTCCACGCGCTGTCCACTTCCCCCACTAAACTTTGAACTCCAAGAACAACCACCGCAGCAATTATTCTTGACCGCATTTTCCCATTACTCATTGTGAAATGCTGTACACTCAGCCTCATCAACTCTCAGGAGAAATTGTCATAACGTCTGATTGTTCATAATGAAGAAAGTAGGCAGCCACCGTGTCAACCATTGTGCATGGAAAAACTCTCACTTTCATTTCTATACATTCAACATTATTTTCGTCAATGCCCATTCATCAAGTGATTTTTTATAGCTAAGCACTTGTGTGCATCATTCATCCATTTATTTCTTATTTGTTCATTGCCTGCAATTCTATAATAGTGATCACATTCGTCATGTAAGCATATCCATTTCGTGTTCCTATCACGCACATACAAGTCATTCTTTTAGTATTGGCTAATTGTTCCCGATGGACATTCTGTTTCCGCGTGAACATTGTTTTTGTGTTGATGCCTCCACGCACGTCAGCAGAATGATAATAATAATGATAATACGAAAAAAACACCAAGTAAACTACTAAAATAACTATTTAACTATTTACATTCATTTGGTATACCCAAAAACGAAAGAAAGAACGGTTACGACGGTTAGTGCACATTGTTGTGGCCTATATGCTCATCGGGTGAGATAAACGTGATGACAATGATGATGATGAGGCATATCAATTCATCCCCACGATATATGCACGTAGATGACTCCAGGTGGACGCATGGTGATTATGGGTGCAAGATAAGTTGAATACGGAGTGGAATATTTCTGGCCTGTCCCTACTTTTTATTCATATGCTTTGCTTCTTTGCATTAGATAAGATGAGATACTTTGTTCCGAAAATAACACTATGGCCGTGATAAATAAATAATCAAGCCAAAAGTGCGTGTGGAGAGATCCCAAAGTCCATAAGAGATGAATCGGACAGAAGTTATATAAATTTAGACGGAGAGAGATTTCGTCATTTCGGTTCTTTCGGTCCCTCACTGAGCAATATTATGAACTGTGAAACAAACAGTTTGCTTTGAATGGATAAACTGACAACTGTATGAATTTATTCACTTCAAATTTTGTAGGAAATCAAACAATTGCTTAACTGCAGCAAGTAAAATCTGTATAACCAAGGTGAGTCATTGTGTGTGTAAAGCGATATTGCAAGTATTTCGCAATGTGATCACAAATACTTAGATAAAACTGTTAGTAGGGAATAGATAAGTTGTCGTTGTGGATCACATGATACAGTCAACAAAGACAATACAATTTACAATCAATAATAAGCGATATTAATTAATGTTTAGAGCGAGCGACAGGGGAGTCTTTTATTTCAAAGGAGTGCAACATTTCTAGAGGACATCAAAACTGTTCCTGCGTTATCAGTTTCAGTAGTTTGGTGATTATCTTCGGGTCGAGTGGTGGAAAGTGAACTGAAGCCCAGTTCAAGTGGTGATGATCTGTTCGTGTGATTTGCTAATTGAATCCTCGCAGATGAAAGTTTTCTATTGATAAGTTTTCCAGTGTTAACGATTAGTGATCCGTGAATGACTGGGAGGATTTCATTAAGCTCAGCAACACGCATCTCCGCTCTTCATGTGATAGCACACAAGACTTACAAACCTACTGATAAGTTTCAAACGGTGTTAATGTACTGCAAATCGGGTAGAGTAGAGTTTCTTAAAAAAATTGTTCGAAATCATAAAAAACATTTAAAATGACACGAGAAGACGACGATATTGTGGAAATGGATGAAATGCCGTCTCAGAAAACATCCAAGTGGAATAAACTAGTCACAAGAATGGCGGACATTGGGGTAACAATATATTGCAATTATTTTTTTGAAAATTGCTGAGCTACAAGTTTTACACGAAGTCCGAAGGAATTAGAAAGAAGTAAAAAATGTTTTTCTCTAGGAACGAGCTGCGTTGGTTGTAGAAAGAAGTTTGGGCAGCAGCGCTCCACCAAAGTCTGAGATTTACAATGAAGAAAACGAATGTCCCAGGCCTTCAACGAGTCTCCTATTCCCGCAGAATAATTTACAAAGGTATGGAATAAAGTTTGTATACATTAAATGTGAAGAATAACTTACCTTTATTCAATTCCCAATTTATTTCTGTAGGACATACGGTTCTATTCCGACCAGCAGTTCAAAATACACCCCAGACGATGAGAATGCTACACAAGGCAATGGATTCTACGACTCATCGTTTCTACCACCTCCTTATGGCCCTTCCGCGCCTCCTTCCCACAAAATGAACATTCCTGTCATTAACATAGAACAAGACGATAACTTCTTAACCGTGGACACTTCTTTTAGGTCAGTAAATAAAAATGCGGGTAATTTCCAGTAAGGATGAGGAGCTGAGTAGCCTGAATCTTTCAAATGCAGACCCGGAATAGGAACGGGAAAGAATGGAGCTTTGTCAAGTGGTTTCAACAGTGCACCACCGTCCCCAGGTCCAACGTCTGGAGGAGGCAGTTCAGCGTTCGAGTTCAGTTCCTTCGAAGGTCCCGAAAAGTTTGGCATAGGGAGATACATAAAAATAGCAATCCTTATAGGAGTTTTCGTAGGAGTTGCCGTAAGTAAATAAAAACTTAGATAACTTCAATTCTGAATTTAGTAATTTACTTTGTAATGCAGGGAGTAATCACAGCTACAAGTGAAACAGAAATGCATTTTGTTCAAATCAGCACTTCCACGGATAAACCTTACGGTAATACTTACAATTTAAAGTAAATGTGTAGCTAACACCGCAATGAAATCGCATTATGTTCATGGCAGTCTTTCCATTGCGACTTTTCCGATCGCTGGTTCCGTGGTATCCACTTCTTATAATAACGGTGCGGGGAGCGTTCTATCCTTCTCAATTCGTCAACTACACTCAAGACAGACTTTTTGTTGATGTTGAGACTAGAGGTGACAGTAGAGTAAGTAAATCCTGTCATTGCTCCCTCTTAACTTACGATAAGCCTTCCTTAAGAGCTTCCTTCTTTACTTCCATTCAACTTTAGGAAGTGACCGACCGGTGGGAACTCCCGATATTCAGTGAAGACAACATAGGAACCGTTTCAGAGACAACTCTGTCTCACGCTTTCACTTTAACTTCTTTAGACTGGGAGTAAGTCAGACTTCAACTACTTTCCAACAAAGATTCGGATTAATAAATAAATGTTTGTCCCAGGAACGAAAACTACAATTTGAAATTCAAAACCAATATGGATGGAAGCTTCCCGATGTCCGTTTCAGTAAAGCTAGTGTCTCAGGTCGTCGAAAATGGAGCTGTTTTTGGTGGAGCTGTTATAGTTGGTCTCTACATTCTCATTATTTTTGAAGTGAGGCTTGCTCCACATTACTTTCGTATTTTGAATTTCCAAATCTAACTACACATTTTTATTTGCAGCTTGTTAATCGAACTCTAGCGGCTATGCTTGCTGCTGCTGCAGCTATCGGAATATTAGCTTTATTTGACGAGGTTTGTGTTTGAGATTTTAATAAATTTTGGTTGGAAAGCATAAAATGTTCATTTTATGACCTTGCAGCGTCCTACAACGGAAGAAATGGTCTCGTGGTTAGACATGGAGACTCTTATTCTTCTCTTCTCCATGATGGTCTTGGTTTCAATTCTGTGTGAAACTGGGTTCTTCGACTACTGTGCTTACTTCATGTACAAAGTGAGCTAACTTTCATTTGTAATAATATTAAGTTCAGTTCAGATTGTGAATAATATTAAAACTGGGATTATAGGTCACAAACGGACAAGTTTGGCCGATGATCACCTCACTGTGTTTCTTCACAGCCATTGTGTCTGCATTTCTTGACAACGTCACCACAATTCTACTTATCACACCATGCACAATAAGGTACAGTCTACATTCCATTCATCAAATAAGTTTCCTGAAGTCCTTCAAAACGGTGTGTTTAATTTTCAAGAATTTGCGAAGCAATGGAGCTGAATCCAGTTCCTGTCCTGATTTCCCTCGTGATATTTTCCAACATTGGAGGAGCCTGCACACCCGTAGGAGACCCTCCAAATGTCATCATCTCTAATGATAGCGAAGTTATCGAGGCAGGAATTGACTTTGCCCAGTTTGCTTCTCACATGATTCTCGGAATCATTCCGGTGATGTTTGTGAGTTACATCCAACTCCGAATTACTTTTCGGTCAATGAAGTCCTTGCAGTTCTCTGAGCCATACGAAGTAGCAGGTAAACCGAACTTCCTGTCTGAACTATAACTCGGTAGGTTAAAAAACATCGACACTAAAAATGTATCTGATGGGTAACAGAACTGAGACGAGAAATAGAAGTTTGGACGCGAACAGCAGATTCTCTTTCTTCTTTCTCCAAAGACGAAGGACAAGTGAAAACCTTATTATTATCAAAAGTAGTCCAGCTCAAGAACAAGCTCAAATTCAAAATAAAAATGGGAGGGTAAGTTCCCAAGAAACCTTCCATGTACCCTCGAGCCTAATTATCGTTACCTTTGTTTCACTGTCTTTTGTAGACAATCAATGGAAAGCTACAAGGCCAGCCTTGTTGAATTGAAGGAAAGCGTAAGTGAAACTCATCCCTTTGTTCTTCATTTTTTTATTAAGAATTCCTCGTAACCAAACTTCCATGAATGACTTCCAGTGCAAAATCAGAGATTGGCCGTTGCTAATCAAATGTGGATTCGTTTTGTCTGTCGTCATCATTTTGTTCTTTCTTCATTCAATTCCTCAGTTGAACTTGTCTATGGGATGGACAGCTCTTCTGGGTGCAGTCATGCTTTTAATTTTAGCCGATCCGAAAGACTTAGAAGGCATCCTGTCTCGAGTAGAATGGTCAACTCTCATCTTCTTCTCAGCCCTATTTATCGTTATGGAGGTACCCATCCCAAACTTAGCAATGAGTCCACAATCTATTTCTGTCTGTATTCACGACCATCTAAACTTGCAGAGTGTTGCTAAGCTTGGGTTGCTGGAATGGATTGGAACTCAAACAGAAGACATCATCCGAGGCGTCAATCCGGAGTCTCGATTAACAGTAGCAATTCTTCTGATCTTGTGGGTCTCTGGAATCGCCTCTGCTTTCATCGACAACATTCCCTTCACAACGATGATGATTAAAATAGTCACCCGTGTGTCCTCCAACATCGGCCTTCCTCTTCAGCCTCTCGTGTGGGCTTTGGCCTTCGGAACGTGCCTTGGAGGTACCAAGATTTTACACGGAGAAAGCTAATATAGAAACATGCAGCGTCCATAAATTTCTCTAATTGATTTCTTCAGGAAACGGGACTCTGATAGGAGCTTCTGCAAACGTCGTCTGTGCAGGAGTTGCAGATCAACACGGATACAGATTCTCCTTCGTGGAATACTTCAAGTAAGCTACACCAACCAACTTCCAGTTTGTACGAAAATGTACAAGTCATCATTTCCCCCTTTTAACTATTTCAGAGTTGGATTTCCTATGATGATCGTATCCCTCGTTGTGTCCAGTGGGTACTTGTATTTGTGCCATTCTGTCTTCGAATGGAACTCCTAGTTTGTTCAGCCATTCTTCCGGTACGAGTCGCCAATTCATGAGTATCATTTGAGAAAATGGCCTTCTTCTGCTCGTAACTCTTAATTTATGCACGATGTGTGAAAATCTCAGTGTGACGATGGGACTGCTCTGCATAGTTAACTTGGTAATTTTGTATGATAAAAGACGTCTCATGAAGGTTGTTTTAGGTTTACCTTATTATCTGCGTTTACTTGTAATCTTTGCTTCGTTAATATTTTGCGTATTTGGAGTAAGGAACTTACAATATTTTGAATCATAAATTATAAACAATTTAAATATTTAATTGTATTTCACCAACATAAAAACTGCGATGCGTCTCGTATTAAAAGTAGTTCAAAAGCAGCCATCAAAGACTTGAAGTAGAAATGCTTGTTGAATAGAAAACTACCCACTAAAATTCCCTACAAACGTTGGCCTTAGCTTATTTCAAATAACAAGTAGTGGACGAGGATCCTGGGAATTCCGAGTTTATCTGCGACCTGTGGTAATTGTTTTCCCAGTTGTTGTCTTAAAAAGAGTCTCGCTTGGTGCT
Source organism: Isotomurus maculatus (assembly GCA_034696585.1). Taxonomy (NCBI): domain Eukaryota; kingdom Metazoa; phylum Arthropoda; class Collembola; order Entomobryomorpha; family Isotomidae; genus Isotomurus; species Isotomurus maculatus. The sequence continues at coordinate 196,702 of JAQGAC010000002.1, read as the reverse complement.
GAAGGCTCTTGGGGTTTCGGGAAAGACTTAAGACATATTCCTTCTGGGATGAAGACAAAGCAGCACATCTGCGGATTATTGGAGGATCGAAGTCCTCAGCAGTAGCTAACGTTTCCCTCAGCAACTCGTCGTCTTGGGAGAGATTTTGAAGACAATTTAGGATTCCATGAGGATCTCTAAATTGGGACTTGAGAACTACTTTAGCCCCGAATTTCAGGAGGAGTCGAATGACTCTCCTGTCCAATTCTGTGTTGCAGGACAGGTACTCGCCTAACGGAGTCTTCAACGGCATTCCATCGTCACTGATGACCACCAAGTTAGGATCTGCTCCTGCTTCCAACAACATCTGCAGAATTTCCACTCTATTAGGGATGCTATCTGAAGTAACGACATGGAGAGGTGACCCGATTATAGGCGAACTGGCATTCACGTTTGCTCCTACAGGTTACAATATCATAGTATGTTTTAAATTCCTACCGGGTTTCCAGATTTTGAAACGTATTGTTTGCCTTATTGCATAAACTTACCAGCATCTATGAGCAAACGAACCATAGCCTGATCACCATGCAAAATAGCCAAGTCCAAAGGAGTCGGTTTCTGATAAACTTTCGGGTCAAGGTTAACCTTAGCTCCTTGTTTGAGAAGGAGAGAGACGATAGCCATCGATCCTGAGAGGACAGCATAATGAAGAACCGTTCTGAAATCGTGTCGCTCATCTGTCATTGCATTCACATCAGCACCGTGTGCAATCAAACACAAAACTGAGGGAATAGCAGAAGGGATTCTACAAGCTCGCATCAGTGGAGTAAGTCCTTGGCGATCCGGAGCATCCACAATCGCCCCGTAATTCAAAAGAAGATTCAAGTATTCCACTTCCGTGCTCGGGATCAAGTTGATTTCCGATCCAAAGAAGTACCGAGCATTGGGATCTGCTCCGTGATCTACAACACAGACATTTCAACCAAATTTAATTCCAATCCACCTCACTTAATACAAATCATTGCACGAAGATTAACGAGCTCGCAAAGCCACGAGGACCTCCGAGAAAGTTTCTGAATCGCAATTGCACGTGCAGTCTTTCTCTTCATTTGACACATGAGATCCACGTAACACAAAATTACTATTGATTGGCAAAGTTCCATGCAAAAGTGCATCACTCTTCTGAAATCTCTCGACGCTCTAAATTCGCACGAATAATTTGCAATAATTTGAGCAATGATTAAAAGTACCCAAAAGAATGCGAGCAGCAGTGAAATGGTGGTTCTTGATTGCCAAGCGAAGGGGTTCGTCACTGAGGGTCGTTCGAGGGTACATCACTCCTTCTTCCATATCCGGTCGGTAGTCAGTCTTGGCCCCATTTTCCAAGAGGACCTAAAAAGCCATATGGGTTATTAGTGATTGAGTATCTGCATTATTATTGCAGACATTGCAGAGATGCATCTGATGAACAAAGCGTCATGTGTTTCATGTGTGCGTCTTGTGCAATCTTTAAAGGGAAACACGATGATAATCTGCGACTCGAAGAAATTGAATCCCACTTGTAGGCACACAACAGTAGGAAACAACCTGAGGTTATGGATGGCCAATATTGGGCATCCAGCCAAACCAAGAATTGCGCCTAACTGAGACTTCGAGTACACATGGAGGAGTTATTTATTGCTGGTCACCTTCATCATGTCGATGTAGTCATGTTCCGCAGCCAGATGAAGAGGTGAATAGCCACAGTCATCGGTCGAATTCACATCGCATCCACGAACCAACAAAAGCTGAACTGCTTCGTTGTATCGCTGCCATACTGCGTAATGGATCGGTCGAAGGCCCTGCAATCCAAATATTTAACACACCCATAAGTCAACCTTCCGCATTTGCCACTCTAGAATTCCTGAAGTCCAAATTCTATTGTCCTCCCGACTCAAATAACTAAAGTAGGATTATCTACCGGTTATGATTAGATAATCACATTTCACGCATGTGAGACCAATTGGCCGAGAGATTGAGGGAAACTTTGTGAAAGAGATGAAGCTACATGAGATTCACGCGTGCCTGCCACTTGTTCAATGGAACAGTTGATCGAAGAAGTGCGATGCAACTTCCGAGCACTTGTGACTAGTTGTGAGTTCATTGCGAATTGCGAATCGAGTTTTCTGGCAGAATGCCCGACACTCTTACTTGTTAGTGTTTGGGAAAACCCGAAACGCAAAATCTTTGACAGTTCAACAAATGGACTTCGTTCGTCGTGGGAACAAAGACGATCTCAATGAAATAATAATAATAACAATATCTTATCGATATGAAGGGGTAAGGTGAGAAAAGTCTTCTTACCTGAGTCACTGCATCGTTCACTTTGGCTCCACAGGCCAATAGAATCCTCAGGTCATCTGGATGAGCCAGACGGATGATTGAGTCTGCAAGTTCCCTTTGTAAGGGCTTAGCTATACAGTGAGAAGGCATGTTTCAAGTCCCCTTCCTTAATTTTTTACTATTGCGTTTCACTAGTAAGCACAACTAATCTTCAAACGATTGAATAAACTGTCAAATTCAGTGACTAAAACTTCATAACTATCAAAATAATTCCGTGTTCTTCCATGAAAACAAAACAGCTGAAAATAATTGAAGATTGAATTCGGATATGCAACTGAAGTCGAGCTTAACTTTTCTTGTGGTAGTTGTTGTTATAAAGCAGAGTATCAATAGACTGGAGCGTCAAACTAGAAGTTCCGAGTCTTTTATCCCTTCTTAGGAAAACGGAGCACCGCATTAGATCACAAAAGTTACTACGAAAGCTGAGAGAGAAACTTCGTCATATATTATTTGCTCCACGTGAGGCAACCGAATTTCGGTGTAGAATACACAAAATATCGCCGATATGGCTGTGGGAAGAAATTGGCAATCTTGCCTTCGATGACTGTATGGTTTTAACATGAAACAACTCCTGTCATGTACTGTGTCCATATATGTTTGGTATACGTTGTGTGATCTCTATATACTGCTAATAATGAACACACCATCTTCGCACTTAGAATCTTCCTAATTTTCTCATTAGTTGGAAGAATCCGAGGAATAATTTGCGATGCGATGACAAAGAGATCTCACTTCTGGGAAAAACAATGTGCGACATCAGATTTATCAAAGATAACAACTTAATGTGAGTAACATGAACTTACATTGGAAGTCTTCGGTCAAATGATCTCTCTCCTCATTTACAATTTACAACTATTCGTGTTGAAGGCGCACTGAGTCACAGAATAGCGAAAACAATGATCGCAAAATAAATGCAGACAAGGAAACAAGGACTTCACTTAAAATCTACAAAAGTTACGGGATGTGTGTATTCCGACTCTGACTGAAAACGCGACGAAATCCTGGGCTAAGCTTGGACGAATACTAACTTCCAGTTACATGAAATAGACATCGCTCAGCTGCATATATCTCAATTCGCATGTCACAATCCACCAGTTGACGCTGAGGAGCCTGTTAGTTTAGGAGGTTGCACTGGGTCCTTCAAGTTCTTCAGTTGTTCCAAAAGCTTTCGATTGTTGAATATGGAAGTGAGGAATTCCAATGTAATGGGCATATTTATATGTCCTAAAATTGCTTTCATTTCCTCCATATGACTTCGTATCTCGCTGTGCACCAAGTTTAACTGCATTCACCATTCGTATTGTTAATATATATCAAAGTAGAATCCACAAGTAATGACAATGAGTTAAAAGTAAAACTTTGACTTACGTCTTTGTTGGTACAAAAACGGTTTATGAAGTTCAGCAGGTGCGGTTTGATTTCAATTGGATCTTCCTGCTCACCATTGTCCGTTTGGTCGTCCTCCAAATCTCCCTAGCAAAATTAAATCAGAACTCAATATGAGACTTGAATCATAAAACTCGGCATGCTGAACGCGATTAATTCTGATAAACAAAGCATACAGTTCCGCTTATATTGCAACTTGTTATAACGCAATCATCACTAGTATCTTCTGGAGATCCTGAAGCTACAATAATGCAATCATCAGTAGTATCTTCTGGAGGTCCTGAAGCTACAATAATGCAATCATCAGTAGTATCTTCTGGCGGCGCTGAAGCTGTAGAAACTGGGTACACAGCAAATGCTGATTCAATAGAGTTTTTGCTGGACCTCATAGTTTCTTCCAATTGAATTGTCTTGGAAGATTTTACTTCATTGAGATAGCAAGGAGAAGACTTAGTCCTTTTGACTTGTGGATGTTTATCTTTCCTATGAAGACCTTGTGAAACGACATTGGGAAAATCAATTACTTCCAAGTCATAGTAACTCTGCTCTGCACACGAAAGCTAAAAGATATTTAGTCACCTCTTTTGTTAATCCGCAGTCTTATTTCAGGTGACTTACTCCTCAGTTCGTCTTCAAGGGTCTTGACCTTCGCTTCCTTTACGGCGTATCGCCGAATTTGAGTCGGATTCAAGAAGCCCAGAAGTGTCGAGTTGAATGACGGACGTTGTCTTGGTTGTGGGTGTAAATCTGGAGTCCATAGATAAGCATTTTTTGATCAATAGCTCTGTTCTGCCCACGAAAACTAAGTGAGAGTTACCTCTTTTGTTAATCCACAGTCTTTTTTCAGGTGACTTTCTCCTCAGTTCAGCTCCAAGGGTCTTGACCTCCTTCGCTTCCTTTTCGGCGACTTTTCTGTATCTCCGAATTTGACTTGGATTCAAAAAGCCAAGAAGTGACGAGTTGAATGACGGACTTTGGCGTGGTTGTGGGTGTAACCCTGGAGTTTTTTATACATTTTTTTAAAATTAGTAACTCTTAGTAACTTTTATTATTAATATTATCTGTGAAACTGTAGTTTAATTAAATAACCTTCGCCGGAGGTTCGGCAATCCTCTCTTCTGTGAGTTGAGACAGCCTTGCTTCTTTCCCTGTCATCTTCGCTGATTTCGTTAGTCGAAGACGCCCCAACCTCACGATCAGTGTCCTCACAATCCTCCATTGGACCTGCCTATGTGTACTAGTAGAATGGAGGAACGCAATTGTAAAAATTTCGAAGAATTCTGAACTGTCTTAAAAGAATTAGGAGCAGAGCGAGTGATTAGGATAGCAATCGGCGGTTGACAGGTTGGCAAGCGGAGTAATAACGGCGGCGGGAAGAAAACGAATCTCCCTCCGCAGTCTTCGATCGCACAATGCTTGTCGACAGAATAACGTGTGTCGAATAACCTGTGTCAGTTGAAGGCAAGTGTCAAAGGCATCGAGAATATATATATGAGATCTTCGAAATATCCACAGTTAATGATATAGTAATGAAAATGAATGATAGTCTCCTGGATTCGTATTTGCTTATGAGTGAGAGTTCTGCAGGTACGAGACATTGGACATCGTAGTATGAATGAACAGCGATTCCCTTCTTCCCAACACCCGTGCTCCGTCATCCAACCTCTGCTTCATAAATATAATCACCAGCCATCACCAACTGCTTCTAGCGTCTTTTGTTGTCCTGCAGAGAGTTGTTTCCCTGAAATTCTTGAAAGTAGGAGATTGGAAGATACGACTACTAGTGTGCACAATTGTAGCGGACGATGTTCTAACCAGTTGTATTAATTCTTTTATTTCCCTACTGCACAACTTGTAATTAGTGTCATGAAGTTGAAGGAGTACGGAGAAAGTGAACGAGTGTCTTAATTAATGAGAATGTCAGCAACTCCACTTCCATAGAAGGCACCAGCTCCACCTCCAATAGCCCCTAGAATTCCTCCAGTGACGATTCCAAGTATCGGAGCCACCACCACTTGGGAGAATGCAGCGCCCACCAGAACTCCTCCGGCTGCTCCAGCTGCCAACCCAACAGGGCCAAGGGCTGCAAGTCCTGCGAGTCCTCCAGCTACTCCGAAGACTCCTCCGCCCACAAGGGCACTTGCTTCGTGAGCCAAGCCACCTCCAATCAGACCTCCGATTCCTGCCCCCAAGTTTCCTCCAATAGCTCCTCCCAACGAAGTCATCACGTCTCTATCGTAGAATCCTCCGACAGCCCCACCTTCGCATTAATTAACCAACAACCAAACCGATTTATTATCATTTTTGCAGGATGCATTTGGGATACCACAATCTCACCTATTGTCCCTCCCAAAGCCCCCAAAGTCTTGCCGTCTTCTGATCCCATAGCACTTCCCAGCGCCCCACCGATTCCACCTGTACAACAGTCATTGCACACTTATTTAATCACTTTGTGACCGGGCAGCTGACAGGCTAATAATGTGTGAGACCTCTGACCTCCAACAATTCCTCCGAGAAGTGAATTGGACCCATCGTTCTTCAGCAGGTGGTTTCGTGGAATTCTTCCACCGCTTGCTATTTGCAAACCCATTAGGCACACTGCAAATGCAACTGCTGTTGGCGACATGATCTGAATTGAAAGATCAGTAGTGAGGAGCACTGGGATAGAGGTGTGATTGACAAATTGAAATGGAAGCTAGAATTTGATTAGGCTATGGTCTCAGTCAGAATGACTCGGAAGGAAAGGTAGGACTGGAACTCTTATCCAGGTGAAACTCAGGTTTTAAGTAAATCACAGAAGATGCGGCTGAGAACGAAATCCATGAAAGGGTTGACATTGAACCAGGTGAGAAGGTGAAGGTTACGCAATCATACCTTTCTTCCTTGATCTGGTAACCCATTTTTAAGAAGCCCTTAAGGGTTTTTTCGTGAAGAAAGGGAGAATGAGAGACAACCAAAGAAAGACAACCACAAGGCAGCAAATGAAAAATGAGACTCTTTTTACGGGGCACACTCCATACTATAATTCCTGGAGACTTCGAAGATACTGTCAAAGTCTTGACCCGCTGCCCACGCATCCAGAGAAGTGTTGAAGAAGCATGAGGCATGAAAATGAAATTCTTCGAACAAATTTCTTCCAACAAAGCCTGAATGAATGCAATTATAAATTACCCAACTCCAAACATTGCCACAATAACACACAGTTTATTATCAAATTTGGTGGATTCTTACAAAATTTTATTGGCAGAAGACAACGGATGATTATTTGGTGCTACGTACAGTACAACTACCTAACTACAGATACAGTAAATATACGTAATAGCTCTTTGAAGAGAGTTTGTCAAACTATAAATGATTACGTACAAGTGATTTACACTTTTACTATCTACAGTACCTCTGTACTCATTTTATGGAAGATCTTTCATGATTAGTTGCTCCTGTCTGAGGCTCTCCTTAAGATTATAAACTCCCTGCAAATTAAGTAAAACATTACATGTGTACAGCATAACATACTATGAGTAGATTATTTGGAAGGCTGTGAACGATAAAATACACTTAATCTAGTTTATTAAAACTCTCGAGTATTATTTCAACGTATGTACAAAAAAGCAATTTCAAGTGAACATTACGTACACAGGTTAACTAAAAATCCTATGCGGTATCATTATATAATTACGATTTATAATTATGCTGGTTGCTGAGTGGATTTTTATTCTTATTGCTCCCGGTTACCTTAAATTTGTCTCGTACACTTTCTCTCTCGCAGCTCAAATATTATTGTCATAAATTCATGAACGTCTATTTATATATACATACACGAAACGTGTGTATAATATTCTAAATAACAATGTAAATATACTATTACTTGATAATTTTCTTATCATCTATATAAAGCGAAGTGTTTAATAATTAACTTTACGAAACATTTCGAAGAGAACATAATTATATCGCGTTTACTTCAGGAGTTACTGATTACACAACTTCTATGAACTGTAAGAATCTCTCACAGGGACGAAAGAACTTTATATATTATTATTATTATATTAAATGTACAACTCGATTAAATATAAGTTATCATTAAACTAATAATAATGATACACAACAAGAGCTTAAGAGTGCTTCACCTTATTTACGGTTTATGTACGATGTGGAATGAAATCGAAGTATGTTTATTAATCTGTGTTTACTGACTCTCTCATATAAATGAACGCTTTAATTCTCTGGTGGTGATGGTGGTTGGTGGTGGTGGTATTGATAGTTGTGGACAAGTCTTCAAAAAGAGATGTATAATATTAAGAAACAAGCAGAGTTGGAATGCGAATTCTTAAGGAATATTACATACGAATGCGTAAGAATGACTCATTATTATAAAAACGTTAGTCTTTCTTTTACACTGGAATGAGTTACATTTGCTTGATTGTTGGTTCAATAATAAAACTGGAATTTTAAACAGGAATATATAATCAAAACCACGAATGATTTGACACACGGAATATAATCTCACAGAAGAAGACTCGATACAAAATAACATCTTTCGTATATTTTCGATTTCGGAATAAGAAAGGTGCGATGAAAGGAGCGAACTGGGTGACTTGTTCTAAAAAAAACTAGATAATCTGCTCTACATATTAAACTGATTGATCATTATGATTGTAAGTCTTAATTAAGTTTCCTAAGTCTAACAACAAGTGTCTATTAGAATGTTCTTGTGTTCATATCATTATTATGAATATATATACAAACTATGTTCACACAGCTTCTAAGGCATCGTTCCTTTGTATTCACATGTTTCCATTGTCTTCAGAGTTGTACCAGAGTTTATTAATTCATGTGTGTGTAGTATGTGCGTATCAACTTAATTATTACTGATGCTGAATGTCCTATAACTTTTTTCCTTCTTTCGGAGTACTGGGAAACAAGTTGTCACCCTACAGTGGGCAGCCCTTCTTCTACTTCTTCAGTCCCCTCCAGCACTGTGGATTATGCTCTGCTCGTTATTGTTGTTGTTGTTGTTGTTATTGTGGATCTTCTTGACGGGATTGTTCGTCTTCCGAGAACGCTCTCGTTCCAATCGTTCTCGTTCAGCGGCTGCCGAGACAATTGCAGGGATCGTTCGTGTCAACGCGAGAGCACCAGATTCATCTGTTGTTACATTATTTTCTTCGAGTTCTTCTTCGTCCCCTTCATCCCCCAGAGGTTGCTGTCGTTCATCCGCATTTCCTCCTCCACTAGCGACACTCCCCACTCCTCCGCCACCGCCACCTCCTCCTCCTCCTGTCACATCCTCAGATTCTGATTGTTCCTCGTCCATCTGCAAAAATGAGAGATTTCACCTGATGAATGCGATTGTTAGTAGTGTGAAGCGTGCAAAAGAGAGTTGGGCAATTGTTGAGGGAGGGAGGGAGCATCAGGGAACCCGAAGGTGATCATCAGCTTCACATGCCAAACTCCCCACAACCACCTCAGACTTTCTACTTTGACCTAGTTTCGCCACAAAAGTTGAGAGTCGAGTGAATCTCACCTGAGAGCCCGGGTCGTTCTCCTCGTAATGCTCCTCTTCATCCTCGTACGTCATTTCCGGATGGTGGTGACGAGCCTCTGTCTTATACACCTGCACAATCAACCACACAACCCTTAGCCTTCACCCACCAAGGCACCTCATCCCCACAAATAAACTCTTCTCAGACTCTTACCACGTCAACCTGGTTCCTCTCGTGAGCAGCCATCGAGTCATCCGAACAGTTTCCAGGGTCCTCCGACTCCCTGTCCATCATGACAGGCATCTCCATCTCCTCCTTCTCCGTCTCTCTCTGCTGGAGCAATTGCTGCTGCTGGTGTTGTTGTTGAACTGCTAGCGCAGCGTTGAAGAGTGGTAAGGGTAACGCTGCCCTGGGAATGTCTATTCTCCTCGGAGTCTCCTTCTTCCTTCTCTTCACACTCGGAGCTGATGAGTGGATCAAACTGTTGTTGTTCGAGATGAGGCTGTTGTTGTTGTTGAATCCCAGGGGAGTGGACGCATGATGATTGGAGAGGTCCATTCCCATGTTCATGGAGTTCAGCAGAGACTGCTGGCTCAGATTGAGAGACGCTCCTCGTTCACTGCTGCTGTTGTAGTGGAGCGTACTGTTCGAAGGAGTTGTACTCATGTCAACACTGCGTTCGTCGTCCAGGTCGAGAAGGGAGGACGCATCTCCCGGAGCCGAGGCTGATTGTGGAGCACCAACGTCTGCTCCTCCTCCATCGTTGGCGGAGGGAGATCCCAGGCCTTTGATTTGCAGGGACTCAGCAGCTCTCAAGAGGTTCTGGAGCTTCTCCTGATGGATGGAAACCTCCCCGCGGTACATGAACTCGACGAGGGCAGAGATTTCCCAGAACCGCATGTCCTTCAGGAAGATGATCGGATGGGGATTGGGGTTCTCCGTCAAAAGCTTCTCGAAATATGTGGAGCATGCCGACAAGATCATCTTGTGGCATTTAATTGTTTTTCCCTCGCACCAAAGCGTCGCATCCACGAAGTGCTCAGCAGAGCGGAGTTTCGTGAACATGGAGACGATGTTGGAGTCGAAGTTTCCCCAGCGGACGCAGAGCAGCTGTTGTGGCGCAGGGTTGTTAGCATTGCTGCTGCTGTTGTTGGAGGAGGTGGAGGAAGGGTTGGAGAGGTCTTTGTTGTTGGGGAGTCCTCCGGAGCCACTGGAGGCGGAGGTGTGATGGTTGCTGGGTCCTGTGGAGGAGTCCCTACTGTGCGGGCCTGGAGATGACCCAGAGAGCGTGTGGTGGGAGGAGTTCAGATGTTGCGACAAGTGGTGATGGTGGTGATGAGACACTTGGTGATGGTGTGGGTGGACACCGCCAACCCCAGGTGGAGGTGAACTCATTATGTGCTCTGCAAACCGTGACACAAATCATATTCTTAGACACATCCTTCTTCATCGTCAACACAGTTAGTCCGACCGGATTTTTCGTTTGCTCTCAAATCCTGAATTGGGAGTTTTACCACCAAAACCGGTTTTCGGATCAAAACTCACTAAAACGCCTTCGTGAAAACTCTGAACCCCCAGTTTCTTTCACATGAGAGTTTCATGGTCCCTGCCTCCTACCCACCCAATGCGGACTCACATATTCCCATTCGAACGGACTTCTGCACCAGCATGCAACCACATAAACAAGGTAAAAAGGTAAAAACTGAAACTAAAAAGCTCATCCCTACCTACCTACCCATCATCATCATCATTCTCATTTCTCTGCTGTGGCTCCTTTGCGAAAATAACACCTTCGTTGGAAGTGTCAAAACGAGGGGAATTACATTTTAGTTTGAGGGGAAACATCAGATACTTGAAGCGTGTCCTTCTCAGAGACAAATAGAGTATGAAAGTAAAGCGCACATATTATGATGAACCTCGCAGGACATGCTGACTGAGTAAGTAAGAAGAAGAAGTGGTGGTGGTGGACGTGGTGGTGTTGGTTGGTGAGAAACCAGTTTGATTTAATCTCTGTGAACGGTAAATGATGGAGGATCGAGGATCATCGGATTCGCAACACAAGTCCTAAGACATAATAAGGTACTGCAGGTAAAGTGGTCTCTGTAGCGTAGTACCCATACCATCACTGCAGCAACTGCCTCATCCCCTACAGAAAACTACCCACTTGGAGGAAACGAGGCCACTTGTTGATGTCACGTCTATTGCCACAGAGCTCTAAGCTCCCTCAACCCGTTTCTCAACCCAAATACATTTAACTACATGGTCCCTTCTTCTTCTTCTTACCTAACTACTCTATTAAGTCTTCTTCTTGATTAACAACCTGGCAGAGAGAGAGAGAGAGATGCGTTCAGGAAAGTCTCTGAGGAAAATAAATATGCGAACGTTGCTTCTACAAACATACGAAATAGACATCATGAGACTGTCTTTCGAAATCCTCATTGAACAGAAAACTTCCTTCCTCCACGTGTGACTTCTCCGATTTCAACCACCATGAGCTTTTTGCCTGAGTGAGTGATGGGTTCACTACTTAACCATTTCTATCTCTGAGATTTATTTCCTTCTTTCGGTGTCATCTGAAGAAAAAACTTGTTCTTGTTCAAGCCTTTTTTGCACGGGAGAGAGTATGTGAGCTTGCTGCTGCAGCACGAACTAAGGACGAGAGAGTATTTTTGCAAGGAGAGAGATTTCGCAAGAAGGACGATGATGAGGGAGTGTTGGGTGGAAATAAAGGGACGGATTGACGGGATTATTATCATTGCACATACAAACTTATCGTTAAGAGTCTCTCTCATGAAGAGTCCGACATTGGAAAGTAAACGAAGAGACCAGACGCGTCCTAATTCTCGAATATCCGATTAGAAGTACCAACACACAACTCTCAGCCACACACACACACACAATATCTTAATGATGAGCCACATTATTAGAACGACAACGATGAGTGTGTGTGTGTGTGTGTGCATTAATGCATTTTTAATGACCCGTATGATGGGGCCAGGAAGAGGATAGAAAGTGAGAGAGTTGCGGAAGAGCGTTTCCTCGCAATAAAAGAGACACATACCTGTCAGTGGGGGTGGGGTGGGCATCATCACGGGCTTTCTGTCCTCTGCCTCCGGGGTCATCTCCCGTCGACCCTCGTTCCCCCCGCCTTCTGCAAAAATACATACAAAACACATTTTAATGCCTCGTCACATTACAGAAGGATGAAAGTATCTCTCGTCTCTCTCAATGGACGAAGACGGCGATGAAAGGGAGCTTTGATTCGATCGAAAAAGGGAACTTTCTGGCCTTTTGTGCAGTCTCATGGTTTTCTTTTAAGTACTTTATATTCAGAAACATTTCTCTTTGCGTAACGTGGTGACGTAATGAAGGCAACGTGACTGTGAGGATCCATCTCTCTCGTTCTCCTGGACGAGATGAGAGTCCCGGACAGCTGGCCGTCTCATTAGGAATTCTGTTTCTGAGACATTTGCCAGAACTTTTTAATTCTGGGGTGGACGAGCCACTTATAATAACAAGGATGACACTTCTTCTTGTGTTATGCATCATTCATTCATTTCCTCCATCGAGCCGTGGCGAAGTGATGGAGCGAATAAGAGTGGCAAGCAGTGTGGAGCGTTGTTGGTGCTCTCCTCGAACTCCGTCCGAATAAATAAATCCCAATTGAGCAACAGACCCACTTATTAGCATGAAAGCGAGGCAACTGCTGAACACACACAGCATGAAGAAACAGACATTCAATCCGAATCCGACTTTGCATGACATTCTCATGAGCTCACAGCTTCGTGAGATGTTTTTTATCCTCATGATGATGCTCCGCCGTGATGGTGGTGGTGATGATGAGCGACGAAAAAAGTGAAACTCGTGGAGTGAAATATGAAGCTGGATTCCTGCGTGGATGGATGGTCCCTCTGGACCCGAGACACACAGCCTGGATTCCGCCTCCTGGAGGAGGAGATTCGGGGTCTCCGAACATTATCTCTCCCACTAAATACGAAGGAAGGAGCAACAGGTTGCTCTCCACCAAATCAGCCCAAAACCCATCTTCCAGCTTTTTCCCCACTCGTGAATATATTTGGGGAGGAACCACCTCCATCTACGCTCCTTCTTACCATCTCAAAGGGAGGTCAGAGGTCGGAGCTTACTCATCACTAAATATGTAGGTTAAGCCTCGAGCAGCAGCGCAGTACTTGAAGTACCTACTTGCGGATACTGGGGAGTCAAAGAGCAGGAAATTGTGTCAAAGATGAATGTGTGCACAGAAGAAGCAGCAGATATGCACAATTCGGTGGAAGAGATAACAAACAACGCCCATCAGTTCTTCTGCGCCGTGTGGACCCGTCTTTCGTAGTTGAGGTGACGCATTGAACAGAGGTGACCCTGAGACTATGGTAATTCCAACAAAAACCGGGTACCTACCTACCTACCAACACTAAACCTCTCTCTCCTACCCGTCCGTCACCCACCAGACACACTACTCGCGTATTGCCCAAACCTATAAACCTACCTACCTGCGGAACAAAAACTACCAAGAAAGAAGATGCCTCATCCATCGTCCAGGATACTCTTGTTTCCTACGTCGTCATCTGTCTCCTTCGTGTCAATCCGCATGGAGAGAGGAAAATGCCCGAGAGAACCTTCCCACAATGTTGAATGGACTCGAGAATGAGGGGAGAATGGAGGAAAGGTAGGGAGCAACAGGTGGATAGAATTTTATTTCAAAATCCAGCCAACCCGATCCGCCTCTTGCCTTGTAGGGAGAAGAGCCATCATCATCAGCAGCAGCATAAGAAAGAACTCGATCTCTCCGAAATATTTTCATGCTTCTTGCCTCTTTCTTGCCATTTCCTTCTGAAGAGTATGGCGTCTCCTCACCTGGCACTCCACCCACCACCTCCCCCTGCCCTACCTGTTCTTCTTACGAGAAGACCCGGGAGGCAGACATGAAGGGAGTTTTTTGCCTTCTTCTTCCTCACAACATCTTTACAGCAGTCCAGAAGACGAAGAGGCTTACAGAGACCGAAGAATCCGAATGACTGGGCGTTTTTACGTGGACACGACACACCAAAAAATCCTTTTAGAGACGAGAGAGCTTATTTACAACAACCTCTCTCTTCGCTCCTCCATTTCGACAGACTTTCGAAGGATTCCTTGTGCAAATAAAGATGAAAGCTCTAATGAAACTCCCTACATGAGTGGATTGCTACAAAAGGGATGATGTGCAAAATCGGCTGAGATCCTTAGTCATTTCCCATTCTAAAAAGTCCTTGCACAGACCTAATAAAACGTGGTGGTGGTAAAGGCCTAAGGAATTCCACGGACGGACTTGAGTGTAGGACCGACCTTTTTCCATTTGGAGGAAGAACAATGTGAGACGAGATTGAGATTGGAATGGCAATCATGAAGACATGAGTTCCTCTCAAGGATGTTTCGCATTTTTAGCGAGATCAACCTACAACCACCACCACCGCCACCACCATCCTCATCAGTAGAAGCAACAACATTTACAACAACAAGAAGAATTTCAGAAGCAAACGATGTGAACAGGGATGACCAGAGAGACTCGTTCTGGTAAATCTTTTAAAGGGAATTCACTTCGGATGACAGGTTGGTCTGGTAGTGAGTTTTTGACACACAGGAAACGGGCTGAGCATGGCAACAGAAGAATAGCTTCACGCAATGATTGGCAAAAGAGCTGTGATGCTGCTGGGATGTTTGATTGGGGTTGAGCAATGTGTTTCATCACACACACACTCGCGCATCAATCATAATCGGGTTTCAAAAAGAGGCCAGCAAAACCAGCCAAGCCACAAGAGAGAGAGACCTCTCATAAAATGTCGAGAGAAGTGACAATTTGAACCCAAAACAACCCGTTATTGTCTGAGCAGGTAAGAAAAGCAGTCTCCCTACATCCCTCCACCCTGAAATCTGGGTCTCCGAAGAAGATCTGCTCGTGCGTTAATCGTGTGAGAGACTCACTCGCATGGTCCCATGGTGATTGAGGTCCATTACGAAAAAGAGAGAGCTGGGCAACAAAGTCCGAGATGGTTTTTGGTGCAAAAATGGCGAGAGAGGATTTTTTAGCCTTTCACCTGGGAATTTGGGCCAGAGGGACGATACGGACTGGCTTCACATAACGGTCCTCAATCCGCTAATTTTTTACCTCGGCCAATGGAATGCCAACTTTGTATTCATCTCCTGCCTCGATGCCTTTCTAGAACCTGATTTGCTGCATATACACCCGTTCTAATGCTTCCACCACCAACTCTCTTTTTAGGTCGACTTACTATCCGCATACTCCAACTAATACTTCACCCTCTAAAACCTCCGCAATTTATATCACCACCACCACCACCACCGTCCTCGTCGCTCTTATCCACAGCCATATATACAATGTCACCGAAGATAAGTCTTCCTACACGCATATCATTACCTATATGCCTATATAAGTAGTCCCTGCAGAGGCCTATGCATCCCTTAATTACCAGGGAGAGACACTTCCACGTGTCTATATATCTCTCTCTCTCCTACAACAACCTTAACAATAGCAAGGACACTTGAGAGAATTCCTGTTAAATTCATAAATATCTTGGATGATTATAAAATGACTTTTCAACAGGTTGTTGCTGGTGGTTGTTTGGTAGTGAACCAACGAACAGTAAAGGTACGGGGAGAGACATCCACAGGCACATTAAAATGTGGGCAAGTGAACAGATACCATCACTTTATATGCCATTGTGCCCATCACGGTACCGTGCAACAAGCAACAAACACAACCATTCCCTATTTTTTGAGGCGTCGGAAGGAAACCATCCATCCGTACTTTCTAAAATGCAAATATACACGCTACTACACTGACTAGCACTATAATATTATAGCTTACTACGTTACTATTTACAAATACTCCTGAATACTTGGTAACCAGCGATTTCTTAGATTGCATCCACTTACAAAGTAACCTACTCACTATTCGGAAACTTCCTCACCGATTTCCTCGAACTTAGTCTCGTGAAAAAATGCGTGACCTTTTGATGCACATAAAATTCATTCAATCGATTGTTTCAGTCTTTCATCCTTTAAAACCATGTGACTTTGAAAAGTGGCCTCATAATTTAATAAGGTTTCTCTCTGCTTCGTTCAAGTAATAATAATGTGTACTGTCTATGACTATGTCATGGCATCATGGCCTGGTTGCTTGCTCTCTTGGTAATCTTGAGTTTCTATCGAACACAATTAAGTTGAGCGATGAGCGAGCATTAAGCTTTACACACACACACACGAGATTCGTTGAGAATGGAGCAACAGGTTGAGATTTTTTAGATGAGCCTGAGATTCCGTAGCATTATTGCTGTTACTAGGGTTACTGCTCCTGATGCTGCACTTCTTAGCTGTTGCATGCACACAGAAGTACATATGAACGGAAAGAAGTGAGAAGTAGGTGGTTTTTGATCTTCTCAGACTGACAGACAAAAAGTTAAAAGCCTCAACCATATAGAGTTGTACAACGATCATAATTACGATATGGGAATTGGCTTATTATTATTACGCTTTATACTTTTTAGACTGGAAACATCGTTTCAGATTTAAGTCTTGTGTCTTAGTGTATTACTTCAAGTAGAGTTACACCAATCGCCTTAAGTGGTAGTGGTGATATATCTCGGTCTAAATCATACAAAAACAACTTACTTGTACGTGGTAATTAATTAGACAATGAAACACACTCTCAGGTATTTCCTCACAAGTAAGAAAACTAGGGCAGGCGAATTCCCAACTCTCACTCCTTGTAGCCAGCTTATACACTTTATATACACAATTTCAAAATCTTCCTGTAATGTGACCAAACACATCAACCATTAAACCATCCAACCATTGATTACTTCAACAGGACACGGGTTCCCTTTCCGCATTCAGGAAATAATAAACGCCTTTTTTAACTCGAGAAATCTCCTAGTGTAATTAACTTAAATCCGGTACAGTAACTTAAGTCTTGCGTGGGTGGATTATCATATCATAATAATACTCTGTGTGTGTGTTTCCCGAAGAATACAAATCCATTCTAGGTGTTTGTTCTAAGATATTCACAAGCCTCATTCATATGACTAATTTCGTATGAATTTCTGGTCTGTCTGCATGAATAGGTTGTTCTCTCACTACACGGACAATAGTAAATGGAATATTATGCGGTTTGAATGCAGCCTTCGTAAAAGTTGCCTGACTCTCCATACTTAGGCGATGATGGTGGTGGGTACATTCGGTACTCAGTATTAATACTCTCGGGCATTTTTCGTTGGAGAAATATCCACCCACTTGTTGAGTGAGTTTGGTCCTCTCCATTCCTCCTATCATTAAAATGCAGCTCATAGGGAGCACAAGAAATACATTAGTGGCATGTGGATACTCTCATTTAACTGCAGACTGGAATTTTTTCCACGTAAACGAGAGGATTATGTTGATGATGAGTTATTAATTTTAACGTGGAAATCCAGACAACCACGAACATTTCCTGGTTTCCAGTTTTCCCTATAAATAA
This sequence comes from Isotomurus maculatus, assembly GCA_034696585.1. NCBI lineage: Eukaryota > Metazoa > Arthropoda > Collembola > Entomobryomorpha > Isotomidae > Isotomurus > Isotomurus maculatus. The sequence continues at coordinate 178,945 of JAQGAC010000002.1, read as the reverse complement.
AGATTGAAAAATCCTGTCCTTACTTTCCTTATAGCCAAACTCGCCCATTACATAAACCCGAGGATTATTCCGATTGCTCAACTCACCAGTAATGTCAACCACTGGTCATGTGTGTGTCTGCTACGAGTGTGTCTATTGTTTCATCAAGGCTTCAAGTCTGAGTCTTTCGTAAATACTTAACCACCCAAATAAATATAGACACTAAATGGGTGGTTTTAACACTCTCCATTGTCTCCCAGGTCTTTGGGAGTAATGACTCCAATTAATTATTAACATTAACTTAATCCAAACAAACTAAACCAAATATAGGAAATTCATACAAACAGCCTATTTACTATGTAAAATATCAAATGACTAATAAGCACAACATACAATCAAATTAATCATCAGCGTATTTTCAACAACGACGTTTAGCTTATTTCTCACGTATCATCATTAATTTTATAAACACTTTGGACACTGAATATCCCATTTCCAACGTCCAACTGCTGCCCTAGATGACTTTTGCATTTTCAGTCATAAACCAACCTAACCCATAGACAACCCAGTTAAACCCTTACTGACCCCGAATCACTCAAAATTTCCTAACATTCTTTGGTCAACAGAGTGAAACAAAGCTTTAAAGCCATAAAACCTAAGATTGCACATACTGCATTTGCCAATTAGAATTCCCATCTGATGTTCTAGGTTTCTAACTATCCACCGTGTGTCACGAATGAGGAATAATAGCAAATGAATTTGCAACAAGACACACACACACATATAACTTTAAAATGAATGGAAATGAAAGGCTTTTTCTCCTACAATTTGAGACGGGTTGAAGGTCACCTCAACCTCTTTTATGTGCCACTTGGGCTTTTTGCATCGACTTGGATGTATTTTATTGCTCATGCACCACCGACTTGCAATGCTCCCAGCATTTTTTATGCTTCAAAGTAAACATTCTCTCACACATAAGCCCTTGCAACTTTCATCCCGATGAACTCCTTACAGAATGACAGGCACTTAAAGGCAGAAGGTCTCTCGATGACATTTACTCACAGCCAATGATGAATACACTTAATAGCTTCAGTAGATAGTAGTAGTTTGTGTATGTGTGTGCATAGTGTTCGGATTACGGAGATGTATTTTTCGGTAGGAGTGATGACTGATAGGGCGAGATAATCGAGAGCAATGAAACTTTGGGAAGGACCCGATAATACTCCTCCTGCTTATCGCCCAGGATTTATCTCGTAGACTAGTACTACTATTATTGTGTCCAAAAGTCTTGGTTGGTGAACCTTATCCCTGAGATGAGTCAGGCTATTCAGGGTCTCCTAAACAACAATCGGAGCAGGAAGAAAGAAGTAGGGCAGGAGAGAGAGAGAGACCCTTGCTCAGTGTTTAGAGAAGGAACGATCCCGTGTGTGTGGGAACGCACCAGTCCCTTCGGAATCTCATCTCCCTTTGCATGTATGGGAAATGCCCGGAATGAAATCCGGGAGGGTCTTTCGTCTTATTTCTTCTTAGGGAGAGCGAGAGATTCTTTTGACTCAAAAGAAATGTATAATAGAAAGGTCCCCTTCACGAAAAAGGCTCCTTTCTCATCTCTGTCTTTAACGTACCTAACAAATGTGCCAGAGCCTTTCCAGGGAACTTGAGCATCGTAATGGGCGGCTCAGGAAGAAGTCCCGGAACAGAATCCGAATCGGAGTATTCCTGGCTCAAGTCCCGTCCGTTTTCTGCTGCTTCTCTGAAGGCTTCCAACTTGAGTTTCTGATGTCGCTTTGAAGCCAAGTGTTCCTTGATACGGTCTGATCGAGCTCCAATGCTTTGGCAACAAAATCTGCACACAAGAATTCTCACGAGTTGCCCATCTCGCATAATAGATCGGGAGGTGAAATCCACCCGATTTTCCGCAGCGTACTCATCGACACCTTTACGCTTCCGACCATTTCCTTTGGTCGGACGGCCTCCGTGCGACAAAAACATCGCTGCCGAGGAACAGAAAGCTCAAGTAGAAAAGTCTTCTCGACACTCACTATAATCACTTAACCAAGAACAACTTAAACAAGTATATAAAAGTTCACAGCGAACCTTCTTCTCCGAAAGACTCACGAAGACTGAACTAACAACCCAGCGATGCACTAAGTACGTATCTTTCCACTGCCACCACCATCACCACTTGTTGGTTGCTTCACATACATATCCTTTTTTCGGTCTAAACCCACCCGATCCCCGCCACCACCACTAGTCACCCTTCTTCCTCCCCCAGACTTAACTGATTCCTACACCTTTATAGCTGAGACTCCGTCTGAGGACCTTTCGGATAACGGAGATTCCTCAAGAAAAGGTAGCCTTCCCACCACCTCAAATGCCCTAAGACCCTCCAACCCACCTTCCTTCAAACAAATTCCAGAGAAAGCTACCTTCCGACCACTCCCGAATACCCCGAACTTCCGCTCGGAAGAAAGGAGCCCTTCGCAGGGTAAACGTACTACCCGACTGGGGGAACGTGAGACTCATCGTGACGTGATGGGCGAGAGATGAGAAGATACCCGGGGAGGAACGGATATTCACATGGACCACACCTTAATTGGAGGAAGTGGCATGGAGAACCTGTTGAGAGGATGCCCACCCCATCCGCCCCTACGAGCCAGGTAAAAATCCGTGCAGTCCTACAAACTGAGCATTCCTAAACCGGAGGAGAGGAGAGTGATTAAGCCCAGGTACATTTAGTGCAGTGGTGGTGGTTGTCTGTGATATTTTAGCACCACCGATTCCCCCTCTCCGTCGTCGTCCCACTTGGCTGCCCACAACAAGTCGTGAGAGACAATCCAAAAATCCTAAAATCCCTCAGGTAGGCTATCCTCCCTACCTGCCTTTCCGGTCCCATCCATCCAAATGCATCAATCGGAGGATAAATCTGCCCTCCCTGGTCCTCTCTCTCCTAATATGCATGCGTCTCCTTTCCTTATCTCTCCTCGTGGAATTTATAGCTCGACTCTTAGTTCACTCAATGTTATCTGTATCGGTTAAAAGTCCGAGTGGGTTTCATGATGTGAGAGTCCTCGTTCTGTTGACTGAGCTTCCACACAACAAGAGTTGTCTCAGCAGCATTTCATTCGAATGGACCAGGGAGACACAGGCAATGACCCAAACTGCTGCTGCTGCTGCTGCTACATCAAATATCTGTACACAGAGAGAAGACCACCGAAAAACCCTGAGTTACTATGCATCACACTAGATAAGTCAACCCATAATGACGGTCCGTTGACAACTTCTCTTATCATGGAAAGCACAACAACACCAAAACAACCCGGAGGAGAACTCTCGCATGTTTGTACACCAATGAATAAGATATCAAAACTAACTCTCCGACTTACTTATTAGCTTCGTAGTTAGTTAATTACGTTCTCTGGGACATCTACTGAGCACTCCCTGGGTTTATGTCTTTAACCTTAATTCGTCCCTACATACGCTACCATTAAGCATAATAATATTTCATACTTCAATCCTCCGTTATTTCGTCATCACGAATTACACAAATACTTTCGTAATGTTATGGGGATTTCAGGGATTCGTAGGAAACTATTTTGGTGGCCTGGATTCCTCTGAGCTGGAAGGGTAACGTAGGCAGAAGGCATGTAGGGTCTCACACATTATTATTATTACCGTCAAGTGGAGAAGAAAGCCATTCACCTATTCAAGGGATTCAATAGGACTTGTGCTTTTTCATGTGACACTCAGAAGTCATGGGAAAGAAGGGACAGTTTCCTCGTCGTGAAAGGGTTGAGAGAAATAAACCCAGAGAGGAGTTTTGTGGACATAAAAAGTCCGAAATAGAACCATGTAGAAAATATTTGTGACTTGTGAGACTTGTGACCATTAGAGTCATGAAATGGGTATGGACGAATGAATAATTTCATATGATGAGTCTCTCCAACACTACACACACTGGTGATTGACTTATCTCTCCCTAACTCTTGTGTAAGGTGACTAATACACAGTTTCTCCTGGGGGTATTGGAACTCATGAAACTTTATGGAGGCATTGCTTGGGATAATCTAAGGATTCTAGGGAACACAGTCTTGTATACAGTTCAGAGTACTCATTACACGAATTGTGGTCACCATACACCCGAATGTCGGATAAGAATGCTGGGTTTGCAATAAAATGTAAAGATGCAACGGGAGCAACTTGAAAACCCATAAAAGAATTAGGAAGTTCTTTCTTACCCTTTTTACTGATGAGTTGGTTGATCTCCTGACCTCCCATGAACTTTGACAGCACTTCGAAGACATACGGACACTTGTGATGCCTCAGAGTAGAAGTCCCTTGTGACTTGGATCGATACAGATAAACCATATTGCACCCCACACAAGCGACGACGTGTTTACAGAGAGTTCCGTCTGTGAGTCGGACCCTTCCGAAGTATTTCCATACGTCGCTTCGTGTTCGTTTCTCTGAGTCCCTCACCACAAATGCTTGTCCACTTCGGAGGAGAAAGTCTACCATCTCCTTGGGTACTTCGAAATCTCCCATTTTTCTAGAACTTAACGGAGCTTCACTTCCAAATCGCAGTCAGGTTGCGAAGAGTTTCTTGCTGGGAACTCAGTTGCATGGGTGATGAAGGAGAAGAAATGAGATTACGATGAGATGACTCAAACCTAAGAAGACAGATAAGGAAGAATGAGATGAAGCCGGTATCAACTTTCAGTAAACCATCGTCACATTTCATAAAACCGTTCTCTCCATCCTCCAAGCTCATCTTCCTCGTTGAGTAATTAACCAACCATCACTTCTGCTGACTGGGGAATGATTAAAGTAATGATGATATAGATTTAGTGGAGAGAGGATGGAAGGATGGAGCTCTGGCACTTTGTCATTGCTCCTCCGTTGGTCGGGTGAACGATGATGCTATCTTATCTTCACATGTCATAAATAAAAGGAAGGGTCATGAGGTCACTGCGGATTTAGGGGAGCTGGAGAGACACGCACACACGAATTAAACATTTCAGATTTACATGCAACAACTACTCTTCATCGTATGACCCTTCCTTCCTTCACAGTGAAAATAGGATGTGCACGGAAATGGGCGAGGATTACTAGACAAAAGAAAGAATCAGGGAGGAAACCCGAGGGGACCCACAAGCACACAATTCCCGATCCGAATTCTCTAATTTAACCCAATTGAAACCAATTGAGTAAATCACGGAGGATGGAAATGACGCGTGTTATTAATTAACAATATGCTTAATTACTTTAAATTTAAGTACCTTTTAATATATGAATTGATGGCGCAATCCCGGCAGAATGGTGCTCTCCATGCCACACGAACCCTTCGAAGGGACTGAGTAATGAATAAAAGGACTTGTAACGTAAGGTTTGCATTTACGTACGAAGCAGCATGAAATCCTCTGCACTTGTCGTTTTATCATAAAATGCACTTCTTCACCAGTCTTATCGTGAGATCAATCGGTTCACTCAGTCCGAGTCCGTCCAAGTAAGTCAAACCGGTCCAGCCAGCCAGCCGTGTCCAGTCGATTAATAAGGCTCCGCCATGCACTTGTGCTTCTTAATCCAAGAATGCAGACTCTTTGAGCAAACCCGTCATTCCCTATCCGTTCGTCCAGTTCTATTGCGTTTCCCAGGCCAGAAAACTTGCTGCTACACCTCCGAATCGGTCTTCTCCCCTATGAACCTGTTATAAATGCCGACCAACTTCTCGCTAGCCAAACCACGCAAAGAATCCATGCAAAAAATGAACTGTCGACCCCGAAGTTAAACTCTTCCTCAAAAAAGCTGTATTAATCCTCCCTTGAAAACGATTTATCGGAATTGTACAAAAGTTGGCCTCTGAGTTGGTTATAAGTCATTTTTAATATTTAATTACTAATTAAGATTATTCAAATTACTCAAAATGAATTACTAAACTTCAACGATAAGACTAACAGTCTCTAAGATATATAAGTTATATAAAAGGACTTATAGTTCTATAAAAAGACTACAAACATACGTAACTAATTCGGTTGAAAAGTTAACTCTGAAGAAATCAATATAAACTATTGTACAAGAGAACTTTTAAATATGCGATATTATACGCCTCAGTATAACTCTGAACACTCATTGAAAATTGAAACCTTTGAAATTAGATTATGAAGTATTATAAACCGTTTGGTAGGGGCTTACGAAGAAAACACGTTTACGGCGAAAGAGACGTTTGAAGGAGTCCTTTTCTCTTCATGAAATCCCGAAGCGTTGTTTTAGGTATGTCGAAAATCTCGCTCACTGCTAGGAAAGTTTTTCCATTGGTAAGAATTTCTACCGCCGCTTTCATCAGTTTCTCTTCCTTATGCTTACGAATAACGCGTATTTTTTTGGGCCGTAGGCCTGAAAATGGTACCCGAGATAGCGATGCAGAATTGGTTTTGTTCCCAAGAATGGAAAGAGCCGACTCTTCAGACTTCTTGTGGCTGTTCAAATCAAGAGGATCCGTCTCAGCAGCCCTTCTTCGGATGACTCTGGTAGGTTGAGCGAAGGGAGTAGCTGAAGCAGCTGCAGCAGCAGTAGTTGGAGCATCTTTTATCACAGACATTAAATAATTACAAATCACGTAATGAACACTTCTCACGGTTCTCGCGATTAATTGGAATCACTGGACACACTGAAAAGTGTTAATAACACACAAACGCGCTTCACACCCGTTTAGTTTAAAAGTCAGCGACACATCTTGATCTGAATTCTAAAATCCCAAAAATCCGTCCACACTAATTAGTAAACAATGGTAACGTTTTTCAATGCCTAAAATTTCTAGTCTTTGAACAAGAAGCGTTTTTAAAAATGAAAGCTTAATCCTATAATTATGAAGAGGTCATAAACATGCATTTTTCTAGTAAGTTAGTCAAGTAAATCCTGCCTAAACTTAATGATACCAAAAAGAGAAGGTGACTGCAACAAGTGCAATTTCCATCACATTTTGAAGAATTATGCTAGCTTAAATGCAGTTCTAACGGTTCCTAATAAACAATTTTCCAGGTTTCCTAGTTTTAAGATGTCGATACTTTGTTATTCTTTGTTTTTTTCCTTTCTTGAGGTTCGTCTTCCTCAAAGCATTCAATTTCTTCATCTTCAACGTAGTATCGTTCAGCTGACCATCCGTGTACCTCATTGTTATCGACTAGTTCTGAAAGCCCTAGAAAGGGAAAACCTTCGGAAGAATCTTGTGAATCTTCTTGTTTCTTGAAATCTCCCACAACTTTATTGTTATTGGTACTATTTAAATTATTCCGAGAAGAAATAGCAGATGTAGGTTTCTTTAATCCACTTAATCCCTGTCGTTTCATGTAAGCACAAAGTGTTGTTCGGGGTAGCGCATAATGAACTGCGGCTTGACGAACCGTGACCCCAGCAAGGGCAAGGGACGCAGCTTTCTTCAGTCTCTCTGCTCTATCATTTCCATCAAGAGGAGGAAATGCGATGGGGGGTTCGGTGAAAAAGACATTCAAGCCCTGCTGAGAACGGGAAGGTCCAGCAGTTGCTTCCAGTCCATCTACGATACAAAATAACGCAAATTCATTTTAATATTTATTATCATGAAACAAAAGGAATATTCGATACAAAAATATAACCCGTGTGAGTTACCTGCAGCATCAGTCGAATTGTCGACCTTTTGACTCCTCCATTTAGCAAGGGTCTTTCTTGGAATGTTGAATACATCTGAACATTGTCGCAGCGACAAGCCCCCTTCCAGCGCACTCATAACTTGCTCGCGCTCCCATTTCTCATACTTGTAAACTTTCCGCCCGCCTGGGACACAGTTATTCACCCCAAACAAATTTTAAGTCTCCATTCTATCCTGTGTGCCGAAAACAATGCGAATTCTACTCTACTTATACTAGCACTACGCTACTACGCATTAACTTACGAACCAATAAGTAGCCATGCCTGATGCCTGACCAAGTTCCTTCTATTGATCCGTATTTCTAGCTTCATTCGAAAACGAGATAATACCTGAATTTAAATTCTTATAATGTAATTTTGATTAAAAAGCAATTGTTAGTTAATATAAACTGCGTTCAAAAACCAATGAAAGCAAATTAAACTGAGCAAAGCATTTCTAATTTTCAAGCACCCCAAAGCCTAATTAACCGAAGTCCTCACCAACAACTGCAAATGCTCGCGACGGTTTCCCTTGTCTACTTCTAGCCCTGGAGAACTGCGACTGCTCCTACAATCCAGTCAAAAGTCATCGTGTTAAGTATTCAATTTGCAAACCCAGAGTCACCAAGAACACAAAGCTCTCTCACCTCTAAGCCTTCAGTGTCTGTTTCGGCCTCTGCGAGGTCGTCATAGTCAATTTCAATATATTCCTGCTCTTCCTCAACCACCCTTATATCTTCTTTCTTCACCTTCAGCTTCTCTCTCTGTTTAGCCTTCACTTTTACGTCCTCTTCCCTCTTGAGCATTCGAACTTTCCTGGGATCTTCTTCTTGATCGGATTCCTGAATCATATCTTGAGAATCTCTATCTTCTAATGCTTTGGTCACCCGTTCAAAGTGCCTTTCAATCAGTACCGTTTCGCTGGCTTCTTCGTTGTCACAGACTTCTGGGTCAATTTTTGGCTTGAACAATTTCTTTGTACATCTACCAGACGGTTCCTGAACTCTGTTTGAATGGTCGTTGTTTGTATTTTGATGAAGGGGTAACTTTCCACCACAAACTTTACTACTTCCAGACGCAAGTCCACCATCAAACGATGAATCTCTAACGTTTGGTTTCATGACTCCTTCCGTAGCATTTTGTTCCTTCTGCTTAGAATTTACAACAACATCCAACTGTCCATAAGAACTCTTCTCCAGATTTGCACTTTTCGTGACTTCTTCACTCTTGATATTCTCTTCATTCGACTCCACAGGATTAAGCGCTCCGCCTGAATTATCCCTTCGAAGGGTTCTTTTAGTTGTGTCAAGTCCAACAACTTGCAGACTTTTTCCAAAAGCACAGAACCTGCTTACTGCTGCTTTTGGGACTCGTGCCCGTCCAGTATACACATAACTTAGCAACGCCTCCATTTCCCAAGCCTCAGCGTCTTTCAAGAAGAAAACCGTATGGGAAGTTACCGAAATCTGTTTGAAAAGCTTCTCGAAGTACGGCGAACATGATGATAGCATCACACGATGGCACTTAATTTCATCACTTCCATTTGACAACGTCACGTCAGACATCACCGAATCACTCAAAAACCTCGACATATTCGTCCTGAACGTGTGTTCGAATCGGCCCCAGGACACCCCAACATGTTCCCCTCCTCCTCCTGCTTGAGATTCATTCATCCTCTCAAAACCCTGCAAAGCCAAATCCAACATAATATGCGTGACTCAATCCCCCCACGTCCCTTAAGTGTCGCGCAAATCTAAGCCAACTTACCTCAACACACAACCTTTTCCACCAAACAACTGCAGACGATTTAGACTTAATAAAACCTTCAAAGCGGAATCGTAAGTATCGACAGGTTGACACTTTCGACACCGGGTGAAAAGTGCATGTAAATGTCCACGTGGGGGGATGCACCAGCTCCTAGCTTCTGTTATTATTATAGTTCTGGATCTATGAAAAATGAACAAGAAAAAACCACAGTGAGAGTCTGTTGCCTCATACCAACACATGCACTACCACCACCACCACCACCACCACCACCGCTGGTGACAAAGAAGCAGAAAGGTGACGAAGTCCCACCTCCTCACCATCGTCGCTAACTTAATTATAATTAGCTGTTTCCACACTTACCCTTTCTGCCATTGGAGGACGACAGTTGTTGAGTGTCCCTTAACTTACGGACGAAGGGCCTGTTGATGTTGCTGCTGCTGGGAAGGAGATGATGTTGTTGTGAAAGTCGTGAGCGGAGGAGAGGACGAGAATGACGAGATCGTCGTCTGGTGGTGGGGACGATGTGGCCCGACTTTCTAGGGTTTGGGCAGCACAGCTAAATATACCCGGTGGAGTGAAGTACTCGGCAACTCGACCACCACCACAACAACACCGTTGGACAAAGACGAAGGAAGCAAGACGAGTGACACTCCAGGCCAACTTCATCTCCATCATCACCTCCACCACCCAAGACCCAAGTCACGATGTCAACATCATGTCAACCTTCGTTCCCATCTGTGTGCCTGATGGTCCCTCAGAAGCTGCACTTTCACTCCAGAATTAGCTGTCTTGTCCATCGTGTGCCCACCGTAGGTACATTCCATAGTCCTATGATGCTTAAGTCCGGTTTTGCTTAGTGTGGAACATGGAAAGAAAGCAGTAGCGAAACATTCACTAATAACTGACCCCAAAATGTCACATTGTTTTGATGACGCTTGTTTATATATAGAACTACAATATTGAGGAATCCTTACTTTGTACTTAACCTACTGCAAAATCGAATCTTTCTTTTCACTCAATGATGACCATATGGAGAGGCCGGGATTAAGGGTCCCCAACAATGCTTACACTGAAAGCACTGAAAAAAATGCTTAAACTGTAGTTTGAGGTTCAGTACCAAGTAAAGATTCGGTAACAGTATCATTATTTCATTATCATTATCATGCCTTTAAATCGCTTAAATTCGATGCTTATTGCATAACTGCGTACACATTATGAGTCGATGCTCAAGAATTTAGATTAGCGATTTGTCGACTTTGACTATAATGTTTACTCACGCCGAATACGCTGATATGTCATCCTACAGATGCTTCTCACTTAATTCTACGATAATAAAGACTATTTTCAAGCTGCAATGGTGTTACAAAGTACAGAGTTAATCTCAAGATGAGCATTATGAATATTATCAAATATCAGAGCATCTACGAATGAACGGAATCCCGTTCCTCAACTTCCTGTGAGGTGGATAAGTCTGCCTCAAGAAATTCATATAGCATATCGTAGCTTGGTGCAGTTTCAGTGTAAGATAAAGTTTGCAAAATTGCACATTCTTTGCAGATGATGAGATGAATTAAACAACTCCCAAGTGTCAAAATCCTCTCAAGAACTTGTGACAACCTTTCAAGTCTTAATACTCTAACTAACTCACAATGATGTGCATTCACCTTTAAATTTTGGTGGTTGATAAAAGCCCTAAAACTGCGACGTATTCAGGTCATTAGTTCTTTTAACCTCATCGAAACTACAGTGAAAGACAAATTACGTACCTTCAGGTAATTACAATAAGTGAGTACTCGTCCCAAAGTTTCCTCAGGATGGGTGTGGTCACCCAACTGATCGCAGCGTTACTCATGACGCTCCTCATAACCGACCAGATTGACCTGTCACGGGGTGTCTCAGTAAGTTAACCTACATCGACAATTATTGAGCGTTTGCTTTTTTCATTTGTTCTCTGTCCTCCTGACGCAGAACCGAAAAACCCGTCAATTCCCAAATTACCGATTTTCATCGCATCATCGGCGGACACAGGAACCAGAATCCAATTTATCTCCAACAATCGACGAACTCCCCATCGACAGCGTCGATGAATCCACTCAATCAGCCTACTCTCCTTCTTTTGTCGTCAGACACAACGGAGAGTTGATTGGAGCAACCGGAAGTTCCTCAACGACACCGATTTACTCGGAGGAGGGGCAACGTGAGACTTCGGATTCATTCCACTCCCTCAAGTCCCCTGAGGAAGAACCTGAGACGCATGAAGACACTGCAGGACGTGCCGCCCGGTTGGGTCGTCAAAGCAATGGATTGTAAGTGACACTTCATTTCAAGCGCATTCTGCTGCTGGGGCAGCGATATTAGAAGCGTTCAAATCTGAATCTGTTCCACTTTTCACGACTTTGTGTTTAGGTCGAATGGACTCAGCTTATTGAACATTTTAAGTATCATTCGTAACCAGAATAGAATTAATAACGTCCAAGCACCCCCTGCCAACAACGGTGGAAACAACAACAACGGTGGAAACAACAACAACGGTGGAAACAACAACAACGGTGGAAACAACAACAACGGTGGAAACAACAACAATGGAAATAACGGAAATCTCGACGACTGCATGAACATCATCAAAAACCGCTCGTTAGATATCATCTACATCTTCAACGAGTAAGTCGTATCCCTCTCAACTGTCTCCAATGAATGACATAATGAAATATGAATATGGCGTTTCATTTACAGAAATCAGTTCATCAAAAATCGCAACATTTTCCAGGTCCTCTTTGATAGCGGTTACTTAGACGAAGGTCAGTTGTATTAGAAAATATATCATTAACCTTACAAAGGTAAAGTCCTAATCATTCTAACATTACTTTATGGCAGAAAAAGAGATCAGCGTTACTTACGATAGGAAGTCGACTTATCCTGCAGCAAGCCCGTCTTATCGCAAGAGAGAGACCTATGGAGCACCAAAGCCTTATCGAAATGGAACAACAGGTCATTCTAAAGGTCACAAGGGGGGAAGTGGTTACCACAAAGCGAGTAATGACACGTACGGAAGTGGAGGAGGAGGGAAGGAAGCGTCGTACCAGTCACAGAGTTCGTACGAGAGGCAGAATGAGACGTACGAGGCTCCAGCTGCACTGACGCTGAACTACGTAGACGAAGAGAATCTCCTTTACCTCTACAACCTGTGAGAATTAATTAATGACGTTTGAATTGAAGGGAAGTTTTTTCCAATATATTTGTACTTTTTTTAGGAAAGAGTTTGAAGAAAATACGAAGTTTGTCTTCCATCATATATCGTCCATTATTGGCTTCTACGTTGACTTCACCCGCTTGAAGAATCCCACCTTCGGAAATAATGGAGGAGGTCCTAACAACGGTAACAATGGAAATAATGGAGGAGGTCCAAACAACGGTAACAATGGGAATAATGGAGGAGGTCCAAACAACGGTAACAACGGGAATAATGGAGGAGGCCCAAACAACGGTAACAATGGGAATAATGGAGGAGGTCCAAACAACGGTAACAATGGGAATAATGGAGGAGCTCCCAACAAGGGTGACGGAAATAATCCTGACCGTGGCCTTAACGTTACATCCCCTAATGGAGGGGGTAACAACGGTACCGGAAACAATGGAGGCGGTAACAACGGCGGTGGAAACAATGGAGGGGGTAACAACGGTGGTGGAAACAATGGAGGGGGTAACAACGGTGGTGGAAACAATGGAGGGGGTAACAACGGCGGTGGAAACAATGGAGGGGGTAACAACGGCGGTGGAAACAATGGAGGAGGTAACAACGGCGGTGGAAACAATGGAGGCGGTAACCACGGCGGTGGAGGAGGAGGAGGTGGAGGAGGAGGTAATTCTGGAGGAGGTGGAGGAGGTGGTGGAGGAGGAGGAGGAGGCGGCGGTGGAGGTTCTGGAGGAGGAGGAGGAGGCGGTGGTGGAGGTTCTGGAGGAGGTGGTTACAATGGAGGAGGTGGCGGAGGAGGAGGTGGCGGCTCTGGTGCGTATCAGTTCCAGCGACCTTACAGCAACCCAGACTCCGGTGGATGCAAATACAGCAATGGTTTCTTGTCTAACGCCTTCTGCCAACCAGACCTCGGCCACAACGCGTAAGGCTCCCATAATAAATCCCCAGCCCCCAACTGCCTACACATTCTTCTGTCTCCGTTGCAGACTGAGTGGGTCCCTCAACCAGGCCTCTGCCCTCAATCTCTTCAGCTCCGTCCACAACGAGAACACACAGACCAACTTCAGTAAGTCCCTCTCATCCATCAGTCGCATTCTTCTTCCTTTAAATCTTCGAACTTCCAGTTGGCCGATCCTACGTCGACGGAGAGAACGAGACTTACCCGGAAGGCCGCTCCTACGGCGGTGGGGGTGCCGGAGGTCCCTTGGGCCTCTTGTCCGGAGTCGGAGGAGCCCTCGGAGGAAAGAAAATGGGAGTGGCGAACCTTAAAAACACCCGAGTCTTGAACCAAGCGTAAGCAGTCCCTTTTTAACATCACTCAACTCCGCCCTAAAAAACCTTCTTCTCCTCCGATTCATTTGCACAGTTTCAAGAACTCCGCGCAGAACGCAGCGGTCCTCAACTTCTTTGGGAAGGTCAACTCGAAGCGTTACACATACGACCACGACATCTACGACGAATATGGAAACCGTAAGTAATCCGTTTGCTCATGAACGCCTGTGCCTCAATGAATACAACCAACCTTGTTGGTGTAAATATTCCAGCTAAGTTCACTCTGATCGGATTCGTGAGCGAGGGTGGATTAGTTGTTGACGCTACGAAGGGTCTGGTTGGAGTTCTGCTTCCCGGCTGTCGATGTGTTGGAGTGGACAACTCCAACCTGGGCGCTGTGACTGTAGGAGGACGAGTGATCTCGGATGAAGGCGACGCTATAGGCAATTTAGGAGATAGAGGAGTCGTTATTCTCACCAACGCCTCCGGAACATTCACCATTGGTAATCATGACTCATTGAAGTACGTTTAGTTACATAATAATAAACCCCATTCGTGTATTTCACAGGATCCGTTGGTCCTGGTTGTCCTGTGGTCAACCTGAAGACCCACAAAGTCTCTGGAGTTTTGCTGTCAGATGGGAAGGTGGTGAAGGCTCGTTCACACGTCCTCAGTGAAGCCGCAGGGCTGTTTGGAGTGTTGGTAGGACAAGGCTTTGTGAACAGTGCGCAGGAACCTCACGAACCTGTTGGATTTCTCGCCCCAGGAGCAACCGTCACTGTCACCGTGAAAGGAGAGCAGAAGTTGGGAATGTTGACCACTTTTGGTCTCGTCCAGCTTCTCACTGGACAACTTTACGCTCAAGCTGGGAAAAATGGAATCCTGCGGGATATCAACGGAGCCCAAGTGGGCGTCGTCGGAGTGGGAACTCCTGTTCTCAATCGGAAACTTTCGATTGGAGGAGTTGTGGGGAAGGATGGAAAGGTCTTTTACTTCGTAGTGATGCCCATTCCGTACGTGGAGAAGGACGCGTGCAAAGACGTCTACGAAGAGGATCCTTATGAGGAGGGAGGTGCGGCGAAGAAGGAGCTCACTGAGGAACAGGCCTACCTTCTAAATCTCGAGTGTACTGAGCTCCTGGAGAAATCGTAAGACACTAAAGTACTTATGAGTAAAATGAAACGTTTTAAAACTCTCCTGGGTTACTTCTCGTAGGTTCAACCAATTTGGAAATGACTTGTCAGCTGCCAACGCTGCCAGTGAGATTCACAGAGAATCGGGTGAGCATTTACGTTTGTGGAGGAGCATTTTCCTTCTCCAGAAGTCTATTGGTGAGGGAAATTGACATTTATGTGGGAATTCGTAGGAGTAAAAGGACGAGGAAAAGGAGATGACGAAGGAGGACGGAGAGACAGTCACAGCCACAGAGTTCGTTTCAGAGCAGTAAACCCTGACGGGAACGACGACGGCGACGACGACACCGACAACGACGACAACGGCAACGACGACGGAGACGACAACGACAACGACGACGACGGCGGCGACGGCGGAGACGACAACGACAACGACGACGACGACGGGGATGAGGGAACTGACACTGAAGATCCAACCGAGGAATCTCCCACTGAAACCCCAACTGACAAAACTCCCCCTAAAAAAGGAAGAGGCAATGCGAACGACGGAACTCCGGACTTTCCAGGAGGCCCCGGAAACAACCGTCCAAACGGACCTGAAGGAAGGAACCACGGCGAAGGACGTGTTGGCCCGCACATCCGACAAAATCAACACAATCAAAATCCCATCGACCATTGTAACTCAGTCCTCTCAACAATCGCAACCATTTACCGTATTGAAAATGAGTCCATTCAAATCCTGAAATGTATTTTATTCCTCTTGTACAGCTGAAGACCGTGAGGAGTTGATGCGACTTCTGCGAAAACACGCCAACCAACGAAGAAATGAGGGAGCGATCGAATCACCGAACGCAGGTCGACCCAGGCCGTACCCCCCTCCCCCTTACCCCCACCCAATTCGTCAACAAAGACTCTAACATCTAACTTACTCACCTCTCTACTGCAAATTACACTCAACCGATCTGCTTACTTTTAATCAACTGATTAATAAACATTCATTTATTTGCAAAACAACATTTCAAACTACAAGTCGAACTGCGTACTTCAATTATTGGAGTTATTTTATTCCCTGTGAACTTCTCATATAAAATTGAATCTTCAAGCGTGGCTAATAAAACTTCTAATGACACAATTTTCTAACCCAAGAAGCAGATGGGAATATTCAGTGCCGAATGGATGCAGCCAAGTAAGTAGGATCATAAGTCCACTCTCATCGATTGTAAATTATTGTTGTCTTCACCATCATTAGCCTATATAATACAAGCCCTTAAGATTTTTCTCCTAGTTTCTAAAATTGTGATTCTATTCATCACAGCAAATTGAAAAAATATTTAGGTCTAAAATTTGTCTGATTTGCTTTTCTAGCAGTACGTTAAGTTACTGGCTTGCATCACCGATAAGATATTTCAGTGATGTCCTAAATTCTCCTGCGTCTAAATGGATTGTGCTACACGAGGAATGTAAACTTCCTGTGAGGAGATGCATCAGCCTAGTTAAATGTCTCCATGCAGAAATTTATCAGATCCACTTGCTATTTTGTTGAAGTTTTCACGTACTCGCACATTCTTTCTGTTTAGGAATGGATGACTGAACTAATAATTGTTCGTGGCTCTTTCAGATTAACTCTTTAATATCTTTAACTTCTAGACCATCCGGTCATCCCAACCCCGACGTTCCTCCTCACCCCTTTACACCAACTTCATCCACAGAACAGATAATCACTAAAGTTTGGCAGCACCCGAAGGTGATAAGTAACCCAAAGTTTCGTGTAATCCATGTCATTATTAAGTCAGTCTTCTCTTAAGATCAACTAAAACTCGTCAGTGCTAAAAGACACCTTTGTGGAAGTGAAGAAAGATGGGTAGAGTTACCCAACTAATCGCGATATTCCTTCTGGCTCTCCTAATTGACCTGTCCACAAGTGCCACCGTAAGATTAAACGTTAATTACTCAACTAAAAGGAGTGAAATGTACGTCTTATATTTGCTCCAGTAGTTAGTCCTTCTTTTTTTGTCACTGTAGATTGTGGAAGACCGTCAGTTTCCAACGTATCGAATTTCCCGACATCTCCATCAGACAGCACAAAGCACATCAAATGAAGGCACACCATCCAGTCAAGTGTCTCCGATGTCGATGACGCCCAGTGACCCAAGTAAGTACTTCCTATTTCCACCTCTTGTCATCCCAATTCCGAATTATTTTATTCCAAGCATTTCCAAGTAAGTTTATCCCTTTTGCTCAGTGTGCAACCAAATTTTTCCTTTCTTTGTTCAAAGCTGAACTTGGCGTTGAAGACCTTGAAGAGCTCGTTAATGTTGCCCGAAGGGTTAAGCGTCAGGGGTTTATCTTTCGACCTAACCCCAGTAGAGGCTGCAAGCCACTAGAATTCATCATCAATCTCCTCAAACGTCCTTTCAACATTGAGGCTGTGAAGTATCTGAAAAATCAGTACGTTCCATGAGCTCTTTTCTAACTTAAGACGTGCTTGTTGGTGAATCATGGATGACTTTTTTACAGAAACGAATTCCAGCCCAACTCAGTCACAGTCTTGGACTTACTTGTTCGTTATGGACTCTATGATGGTAACAGTGGTAAGTCCTCAATTTTATTGGCGCTGAGAAACATGTCTTCATTTGATAAGTAGACGTATTATAAGATAACTGTAACTCATCTGTTGATAGAATATCCAGGAGCTCGCAGGGATTCTCCGTCGAACGTCTACGGGAAGAAGAACCATGTTTATCACGTCGCCAGTCCCTCGTATCCCAAGAAGAACCACACTTATCAGGATTATCGCGTGACTAGTCCGCCGTATCCCAAGAAGAACCACACTTATCAGGAATATCGCGCGACTAGTCCACCTTATCAGGATTATCGCGTGACTAGTCCGCCGCATCCCAAGAAGAACCACACTTTTCAGGAATATCGCGCGACTATTCCACCTTATCAGGAGCAGGAGACGTACTATGAAGCACCTAAGCCTACTAAGGATTACGGGGGCACTGCCAATGAGTACACCAAAGGAAGTTACGTCGAGGAGGATGGCGAGGAGGAGGAGGAGGAGGAGTATGAAAGACGGAGAAGGCAGAGTGACACGTACGAGGCTCCAGCTCCACTCAACCTTGACTACTTCGACCAAGAAGATCTTCTCTTTCTCTACAACCTGTGAGACTTGCAGCTCATTTTACAAATTATTGGTACTGAAATTACTGAAATACGGTTACATTTCAACCTTTTCTGTAGAAACGAGTTTGATGTCTTCGAGCATCTTGTCTTTATCCTCAACTTTCTCCAGGACTTAATCGATACGACAACTAGCAATGGAGGGAACAACAACAACAACGGCAATAATGGGGGAAACAACAACAACGGCAATAATGGGGGAAACAACAACAACGGCAATAATGGAGGAAACAACGGAAATAATGGAGGAGGTAACAACAATGGCGGAAATGGAGGCAGACGGAAAAGGGGTAAATCCCCTTGAATATTCAATTATTCAGTATTTAATTAACTTAAAGCCAAATTATGAATGCACAACCCGGGACATTTATTCATCCACAGAAATTAGGCCAAAAGCCAAAGGTAGGGCCGGAGAAGAAATTGAAGACGGAGAAGGATTCGAGGTCCCTTTCCTCTCGACTGGAAAAGGCCCTCTCAGCTTTATAAGAGGCGCTGTGAGCCTCATTTGATAGAAACCCCAAGAAACGATCAACAACGCATGAGTTATTCCAAACATTCAACAGATTTATAAGGTCAGGTACCTTTCGTCAGTTTATTAAGCCGTCATCACATAAAATAACATTTAACTCTGATGCAGGCAACGATGATTAAAGACCTCCTCCTCCAATGATACTTCCAGCGATAATGAACAAACCAAGGATAATTCGTCCAACCTTTCAAAGTCATAAGTAGAGTCTTTGATTTCTTTCCTTCCACAGCTTACAACACTCTAACAATCTTAAATACTAACCTTTTTAATTTCAATAAAATAATTTATTCCTGCAATTACTTTCCACTTGAAATCTGAACTTTACTTGCAATTACATGTTTTCTGTCAGCCATAACGAGTTTGCCACCTCATCTAAATACTCTGATACAAATCAAAATCCATTTGCCATTTAGATAATCTCTACGCACAGTTAAATCCCTGCGTGTAACGCATTCATTGAAGTATAAAAAACGCTGCTTACACACATTCGCACGAATTTATTTATATTTCGCAGATTGCAGGTGATCCTGTGTGTGTCTGCTTGTAGGGAGTGAGGCTTGCGACTTGGAAGGGACTTGTTATCTCCCTTCAAACAACATGTGCGTTTTCACGAAGCTGCATGAGCAACAGTAGGTTGTTGTTCTTATGTCTTCATTTAGTAAAAGCTGTTGCAGGTCTGTGTGGCTACTTCTACTTATGCATCTCTTTAGTTAGTGAGTGTGCAACTGAAGAAGGCAAGTCAGTCAGTGAGAGCCGTTCTTCTTGTCATGAGCATCGTCTGCATCTTTTACCCTTCCATCCGAATCTCTCACGAGGATATTTACCAGTTCCTTCGTAATTTCTGGAGATTCTGTCCAGCGTGAGGCAGTCCCTGGAGGAAGGGTCCCTTAATATTCCTCTTGGAATTCCTGCATTCATCCTCATAGACACTCCTATACAGTCATTATTGTGTTTGTGGGTGCATGAAATCCTCCTCCAAGAAGTTCTCCTCAGAACGTGTAATTATTTCAGCTACATTTTTAATCACGAATCTCTGAGACAGGTGACAATTTAGTGTGAAGTAGATTCCCACGTTAAAACATTCCACCTTATCCACTACCACTGCCAGTTGCATGTTCTCTCAGACTTGGATTTGAGTGTAAATGTTGGTGAATTGAAATGGAAAGTGAAGGAGAGCGGAGTTGTTGTTGTTGTGTGGGTGTAGGTGAAGAATAGCAGTGATAATGATAATAGAGATGCATGCAAAAGAGAGATGCAGTGGATGGATCACGAGCACCGCAAGAGCATCACGTTCAGGTGAGAGACTTAATCAGCCAAAGTCCTCCTAGAGATTCTTCGTTCTGGTCGTGTGCTCCTATCCGCCTTCTCCTCCAAAAAGCACTAGGACAGCTCTACGAGACTATCTGAAAGAAAGCCAATCATGGGGGACAAGACACTCCAAATTGTGAGACTGTATTATCATCACCACAGGTTGAATGTTAGCAGTAGTACTTTTCGAAAGTGAGTGTTAAACATTAGAAGCGTGACTTTTGACCTGACGATAAGAAGAGGAGGAAAGGGGTCGTCAGGAGTGTCGTGAGTGTCGTAACTTCAGAATGGGAGCCCTTAATCAGTGTTTTTGCTATTCCCTTCGGCAAGGGTCGTTTGTCATAGGCACTTATGCTTTGGTAAGTTGACTTTTTTATTTGATTGTGAAATGTGTCGCTTGTGGTAGCGATGATGGAGGAAGGGGAGGGGATGATGATAAGGGTGAATAGCAAGTTGAAGAATAATGGGTCCATTTCCGGATCTTTTATTCATCCACCACCTGTCTTGCCTTTCCCACAGGTAAAGCCTCTCATTTACCTAACTGCACTTCAAACAAAGTGAACAACTACGTGGAAATGGGGATTCATGTGTTTGTCTCTTATCTGCATAAAAACACTCTTCTCGGGGTGAACTCACTATGAATCTTATTTATTGTTGTAATGACAGGACAAGTGAAATAACACAGGGAGCTTAAGCGATTCAGTCTATAGCCTACACTCACATATACACACACACATGATTCAATGAATCTCAGGTATCTAATCGCACACATAAGCATATTTCACCAAATTATCGCAAACATCAAAGCAAGGGTGGTTTTTTTCTCCTTCACTCATTGTTGACGGAAGAATAAGAAACCGTGCTCATTCGGTTATCCTCACTTCCTGCACATATCTTACGATTTCTATGGATTGTTATCTAGTTTTCTCAGCATTCAGAGTTTATAAAAATTATGAATCCAAAATCTAGCCACTCAACAATGATCCAGATTAATCTCCAACCTATATCTACACACAGTCCTCAAGGGTGAATAACATCATAATAGAGTCTGGGGAATGATGAGACATTTGTACTGAAGAATCTCTTGTGTTTATTTAAGTTTTAATGAGTTTCTATTTCTGTAATTCTGCTCCTCTGCGGCTATTGATGAGAAAGAAGCTTTTAACGAACAAAATTAAAGTTTGTGTCATCTGTTTCCGCGTGTCCAAATGGGAGAACACGAAGCATGAAATGAAGGCTACACAGAGGAATTAAAATGTCTTGAGTGTCCAAAGATGTTCCGAAATCGGGGTCGCGTTATCACTAAAGACGAAGGAGAGATACGAGCAGCCTCAGAACTACACTAATACTACTTAGCCCTCATTTAAAAGTAATTTAGCTTGTTGCTACAGTTGACTTGTTGCATTCAAAGAGATGCAATAAGAAGGTACGCGAGGTTGAAACAAGAGAGTAGCTAGCTTAGCATAGTTTAACATAGCGACGCGATAAATCGTGGATAGTTGGCCAAGAATAATATTTTTGTTTGAAATGGTTCGATGATTCAAAGCCTGAAATGCGACTCCCACACTGACCCATCTAAAAAAGTTGATCTTTACTTCTTATACTTCTCATGTCTGCATGTCTCTTGTGACCTTCACCATCCTTCTGTACTCAGTCAATTCACAAACACGTACAACACACACCAGTCCAATCCAATCTACTCACAATAAATCCAACTTTTAATGAAATTTCACTCAGTTCTCATTTCAAGCCACCCTGCTCTCTGCTCAAACAGTGATTTAATTTTAACATCATCCAACTCTCCTCCAGAGCACGCGAGGCTTATGATAATTTGATTCCCAAAATAAATTCCATCTGCGTTTCATTCTCTTCCTCAAACCTTTCCGAATCTTGATAGACATTAACATGCTACGCCAAAAATTAAATCTCACTCTAAATAAGTTACAGGAAGGCTTGTTATAATAAATCACAGATGAAAGAAATTAAACGCGTTCACAAACTGACACACATTTCTCATCCTCCGATCAATCCAACACAGTTCAACACACAATTCCTCATCTCATAAGGTTCCTTCCTCTCCTGAGCTCAGCCGAAAAGCAGTTCCACGCTGCTAATTCGACCACCTCTCTCGAATGACGAAACATAGAAATAATATTTGTTAATATTATGGTCCAATAAATATCTGTCATCTATCAAAAGCAATAAGGGTTGATTTTCTCGCTAATCAGAAATCATGGATGTGAGGCATCTGCGAGAAGAAAAATATGTGTCGGTTGTTGTTACGGTAAGACAAGTGCTCACAGTCTTGAGTATACGAAATACAAACTAAAGAATCTGTTAAGCAACAACTGAGGAGAATACGAGCTCAGCGAAGCACCAAAGAGTTGTTATAAGCTATTTAGCCTAATTGAGTCTAATTGAGAGTGCATTCCCATACATCCTCTCTGTCCTAATCGCACGCAGTCTTTTTATTATCTTCCCCTTCTTTTCTGTGTGTATTAAAGAGTGTGTGCACCATTTTTTACACAAACCTCCTTGTGCTCCTCTCGTCTAGAGGAGAAGAAGCAACGATAAAAAAATAAGTCCCGTTCCTTCATTTGACTTTATTATTCCCGTTCCTTCAAGTAAATGACACCACCATAGAGTCAGTATGGTGTAATCACAAGTAGAACTAACATCCGAGGAGTAATCGTATTAAATGATCATCCGTATCCATACTCTCCTATTAGTAATTTTTTTAGTAGACTTTTATTCTGCCCGGTCGAAAGGAATGACGATATATCGTTTCCCGGATGGCATTCGAAATAATGTGCACACATTCCTCGTTTAATTACCTCTCTATCTGTGGGCAGTAGAACTGCAAACATCTCATACATCCACCTGTCTTTACTTCTGACCTTCTTTGTCATTTCATTGAGCGTGTGTGCACCTGGTTGCTTCCGAGGCGAGTCTCCTGTAAATAATAAGTCCTATTAAGGATTCCCCAGAATTCCATGACAGATTGTAGCCATTTTTAGGAAAGAATTATATTTCATACAAGAGCACACAATTCTGCACAGGTCTCTGCACACAGATATTTGCTAGTTGGGTGGAAGTCATCGAAGAATTAAAACGAAGAAAGGCGCACACAAGTACAGAGGAGTCTCATAACTCATAACTCATCCAACTAATCACACCACCCGATGGTATTTGTGCGTTGTAATTTATACCCATTCTTACCTCTTAGACAAATAAGGCAAGACTTTGCAATTTAGGAAATCACGATGTATAAGACTCCTTTGAGTTTTTCTTTTTTATTCGACCCATTTAGGATTTTGTGCAATGAGAAACATCATAATTTACAAAATATTCCTAAAAACGAAGGGTGTGAGTACGTTTTTGCAAGCTTCACGTGTTATAAGGATTTAATATACTCTTGCTACAGAATTCAGACTAACCAATGGATCTTGCATTTATACATTCAAATCCTTACTTCCTCAAAGACATGACTTACACTCGCACACATACCACACACTAACACTAAATAATACACGCTTACACACATCAACGAAAAGACTTTCGAAATTCACAGCGACAGACAGATTTGTTACAATTTTTTAGGCTGAATAAACTCACACACGAAAAAGAAATGAGGATGCATATTTGTTGAATGATGATAAGATTAAGAAATAACGAAAGCTCCGTTAAGAAAGTAATCTTTTTAGTGCAATTAAGTTTTACTCATGACCATCACCGTCTGCTTTGTGAACTCAATTTATTCACAATCAACAATACTTCTCTCTCATTCGGTACAAAGTGTAACGAGCAAAAAACACCAAAGAATACGTGAAATACTAAATAACATGAGCTTACTAATAAGCACAGACAACAAGAGATGGGCATTATTATCCCCATGTGACATGAGACGATGAGACTACTGTAACCTACTGCTGATTCTACGGAGCTACTGAACTACTGGGTATTTTTTTAGTAACGAACAATAAAAAACTCCCTTCCATTTGATTTTTGATTTTTGTTTCCACCAGATTTCCCTACTCAAATTACATTTAGAAATTAAAACACACCTCCACATATGGGAATTCTGTAGGAGTTTTTAAGAGAATTCTTCGAAAAATACGAGAGATTTCTCTCTTCAACTTGCAACAGCATTGTTCATTAGAACTGCATCTCTCTTGATTGAGACACCTTGATTATTGTATTATTGTTCCTCCTAACTTCTTGTGACTTGTGACTGATTTCTCAATTGCAGGTCGTGTATTGTGTAGCCTTCGCAATAGAACTGTGGTGGATCGTCGAGTCACTCCGTGAGTCTATTAATAATGATGCCCATTCATTCATTGGATCGATGCGAAACTAAATATTAATTGAGAATGAATTGCTTGTGTGCGCAGTGGTACTCCCGGCTCCAGCCTATACTTTGTGTGCCCTGTACTTCTTCAACTTTATTATGGCTGCTGTCCTACTATTTGGACTTTTGGTTGTAAGTCTTTGTCCAACAATTTAAGTCGCTCGAAATGCAGTGGAGAGGTTGATGAACATATTATAATGTCGTCGTGACTTCAGCAGTTCAACGTGATAGTATGATTTATAACGACCGTGAAGAAGTTCCATTAAAGCTCAACATCCCCATATAGCAATCATTCTTATTCTCTGAAATCCTTCCTCAGCTGCAGTACCGTTTCGAGAGATCTTTAAGACTCAGCAATAAATGCAGAGAAAGATTAGGAGATGCCTGCTGCTGCTCCTCATTCATGGTACTCTCGTATTCAAGGATGACGGAGAACAGAAGGAAGCTCGTTTTGTACTCTGCAAGACAATTTTGCACTTAGGGTGGTGATAGACTTTTTGGGTGTCACTTTTTATCTCTGACATCATACAAACAACATCAGTAGTAGTAGTACACCTTATGCATTCTCAACGGAAGCATTTCATGGTTTAATTTGATTCACTAAATGACATCCAAGGAGAGTAAACAGTCCAAAGATGTAAGATTAGAGATTAGGTAGAATGATATACAACCAAAATAAACACTCAAGTTCAATAAAGAATCCGTTGTCCGAATCCAAAAACACTTCGCGTCATAATCTGATCGAAATGTTAACGTAACTCAGGAGTGAACTGCCATGACAAAATGCCACGCACTTAAACTTGATATCTCATCTCTAAGAAGTGAAAAATCGCCTTATTTTGTAAGTATAAATGAAGTAACATTCTGTGAAATTGTTTCCAGCGTCAACGAAAGTACCTTATGAGTTGGACACTCATGACAGTCTTGTCGTTCTTCCCTGAAGCTGGGATGGTTCTATTTATGTCTGTCTACTACTGGGTAATAAGTCACAGACCTTTGACCTCATAAAAGTATACACTCCCTTCATTAAAGCAAAGTTACGCAATATTAACTGGGATTTCAATACCACAGCCCCTGCACAAGGAGGAGTATGGAGTGATCGAGCTAGTTTTCTGGTCGCTGAGAGCGTTCTTCAGTATCTTTGGAGTTGTTTGCGTCTGCTCGCTGTACCTGACGTGGAGGGATGAAGAACTCATCTTGGGACGACTGCATGACCTCACATTAGTACGGCTTCGACCTGATTTCTACGTTGTTTTCCATGGGATGAAGTGTTTATGAAGTTGGTTGACTTAGGCGAGTGTGGAGACGATTTCGATGGGCGGAGGGGGAGGAATGATGCACGCCGGGACGATGCATCGGTCTAGTCGCCTGAGTATGGCGGGAATGGGGGCTGGGGGAGGAGGAGGAACCCTCAAAGGATCCAAGAGTAACTTGGCCTACCACAACTTTGGCTACGTTGACTCAGCTTCAGGAGGCGATCATGGTCATTTCAAAACAAATTCGTTTGTCTCCAGGTAATTCTTCTAGTGGCCTTCGTCGTTTGGGTGGTGGTGGTGGTGGGGGTGGGGGTTCCGGTCTTTGCTGTCTCAAGTGTGACGATGGAGGCACAACTCGTCTCCTCCCAGAAAAAGGCTCAGAAACCAAAATCCCCATTCAAATTGTTGTAGAAGATTATGACGCGATAACCGGGACGAGGATCATCAAAGCTCATTCCTCCGTAATTCAGTTCCAATTGGGCAGCAGCCTCAGTGACTGCAGCACAATGTGTCCTTCTGTTTTACTTCAAAACAACGCTTACTACTCCTTTCGTTGCTTCTGGTGGTGGAAACGCATCAGGTTTTGTTTCGTTCATTTATTGGTTTATTTGCCTCGTAGAAATTTACTATATGCTTCCTTGATTTATCTTTTAATTGCTAATTAATGCACCAATCTTCTAAACGGCTTGCGGAATTATCAACAGACTATGCAACCAATTTCTACGTAAAATTGGACTGCGTAATGTAAAGCAAAAGGAGGAGATTCTAAATAAATTACAAATGGTATTTCAGGAACCATTTCAGTGGGAGTAGACCGAATCTGCATCACCTGAATTCCTCCAGTGTGACGCACGCAGAAAGTCCGCAGAACAATTTGAGAGCGTCTTTAATGCGGATGAAGAGTGAGTTCAATCCAGCACTCCTTTTCGATCCGGCTTATCGTAAAAGTCGAATCAGTGAATTGGGGATCGCTGGAATTGGATTGGAACCTCCTGGACAACCTCCATCGACTTCAGCTTTGACTCGAACGAGGTCCTTGTGGAACGTCACTAACGACGACTACTGGTCTCGACCTCCTCCATCTCGTCCTGTCTCGTTGGGATATGTCAACCACGTTCACCAAATGGACAATCTCAACAATTCCGAACTATCGTACATGCAAGGACATCACAACCAGATTTCAGGCCCAGTCTACAGCGTCCAACAACAACCACCGGCCTACACTAAGACGACGATGCTAAGGCAGAACAGAGCTCAGAGCAATAACGCCCTGACGATGGGCTACAGCAGCCAATACGGCCATGTGACCAAAGGAGGAACCACTTCAGGGCTGACTTTAGCCAGTGGACGAAGAAACCCGATGGCTTCCCTATTCGCTGGAGGAGCCAGAAGAGCTCAGTCCGTCGATGGAATTAACATCCAAAACGGAGGAAGCATTGGGGGAAGCAACGCTCTCTTTTACCAGCGATACTACGGCCAAAACATAACGATGCAGAGTATGCAGCCAACACTTGTGGAACAAAGTCACCACCCGCACTTCCACGTCTTAAATTATGATCCACTGGCCCAAGGGGACCAGAGTCAGGAGGAAGACTGGAGCAAAAGCTCCTTGCAGGACCCTGACGACATCAGAAGCTATCAGGACATCCCCTTGTGATCTTGAGAGATGTGTTCCCAATCCCCAATCAACTCCATGTGTGAATAGTGATTCAACTGCCACCGACTCTATTTATTCATCCAAGAAAAACACTTTAGACATTTATTGAAGTGTCCGTGTGCTAAATGAATATAAGCGTGAAATTGCGTTTACCAAACCAAAATAACAGTTCACTAATGGAATGAAAGAACCAACAAATAAAAGAAATTATTAATTAGTTGTAAGTTGTAAGTTAATTGGATTTGTTAAGAGTTAGGATATTTAATGTACTGCTCTCATCTCATCTCATACTCCTGTGTCATCATGACAAAACAAACGAAGGGTAAATTAATAAAAGAAAGAAATTAAAATCACATTTCAATTGCTCCTAATTCACGAAAACTAGTTTAAGTGCGTTGAATTGAACTATAGTTTGACTTTTTTTGGCATACTTCTGGCTTTCCATTGAGCACCCGTATGTAAGATTTGTGCTCAATTTTGTGAACCCACCTGCAGTGACAACTACTTTTACTACTGGAAATTGGAGCTGACAAATATGAGTTAATAGTGTTTAACGTAAAGTTGAAATGGCTGCAAATGCTTTTAGCTATAGTAAAATGGTCGATATCATTCCACTGCCGATTAATTCTATTTCATCCCGTATTTATTCATTTAAAAATCTTTTACACAGATGATACAATTGTCGAATACAGGCTGGCAAGTGAGTGACAGAAAACAAGTGAACTTGTTTCTTTATTTCACTACATACATGCATTCATTCAGTTTTGTTTTTAAATGCAAGTTAATTAATAACGCGAAGTATGATACGTCAATGACTCGCTAAAGCAAAATGAATGCAACGAGAACAGGTGACAAAATAAATTTCGTGAATTGTATTACACAATTCAAAAAACGAAAAAGGGTTTTTAGTGTAAACAAAAATATTGATTGTTCATTTTGTTTAAATTCGTTTGGAGGCTTTCAAATGAAAGCGACCTTTGTAGCTTACACACGCATTATTATTATCGTTGTGATGATGAGAAGGAAGTGACATTACATGTAAGTTAAGACAGTGGTTTACAATGCGTCATAAGTATACTGTGGTCATGCGAATATTTACAGATTTTTAAATAAGTCAGCGAACTTTACAAATTTAGTAGTGGCGCAGACTATTTCTTTGCAATCGAAAATAAATTAATTATATTTTTCAGTTTTCCATGCTTCGCATTTACACTTGACTCTACTTTTATCACACATTGCCTTCATCTGCATATTTATTTTCTAAGTTCATGATGGAGACTGGATTCTTCGAATGTCTTATGAATTGAGGTCATCAAGGCTGGACGAGAGATCACCACCACCTGCCTCCTTCCTGGATTGGTACTTGAAGCACACTTGCTCGTATTTACGGGACAGATCGGATTTCTCACATTCCACCACCGTCAAGTGAGACTCCAACTCTTGAATTCTTTCCTGAAGAACTGCCTTGTCTTTCCGACTTTTGTCCATTTGGGCATTCAAGTCTTCTTTGTTCGCATGCAGCGTTCGCACAAGTTCCTGTGAGTCCTTCAGTTCTTCTATCGTAGCTTTATAGTTCACCAGATCTGTTCTCAGACTACGGAGTTCGTCATTCCGCATCTCGAGCACAACCTCAAGTGACTGGATCTCTTTCACCATCAGGTCATGGGGGCTCTGCACATAAACCACACACCGTTTTTTAATTCCGCCTTCGAATACACTAAAACTTTTACACCAAAAACTTACGAGCTTCCTATGGGCATTCAAAACTTCCTTGTGTTTCTTCCCCAACTCTTCTACTTCTAGTCGAAAGCCTTCCTTCAATTTTTCAATTTCCTCAACATGTTCCTTGCGGATTTTACCAATGACTTCATCACTCTCCTTCTTAGCTGCAAAACCACAAAAATCCACATTTAAAGTTTTACTTGAACTCCTCAATTTCCAACTTGTCTCTCTCTGTCTGCATACGTCGTTGTTACAGACACTCAATAAGGCAACACAAGAGAATAAAAAACAAACACTTCCATAAATCGCACAACTTAATCTCCTACCATTCTGTTGTATCTTCTTCTTCTTCTTCCCACTCTTTCCGAAACAGATAAACATGATTCTCCTACAGAATCTCGTAAGATCGAAGTTCACCTAAATTTCTAATAAACTCTGAAGTTGCGAAAGTCAGACAACAACAGTAAAATAATAAAGTCGAGCTCAAAGTGAGCAAACTATAAGTAGTCAGTCTTGGTTGAAAGTAGGAACTAAACTGAAGTTACTGAAGTAATAATGTTACTTCTGGATGACCAAACAAGATGTTATAAAAGCGTACAAAGTATTGGTCTAATGGAGGAGAGAGTTACCTTTAGCAGTCTATTTTAGGCTGCTTCAATGTCTTTCATTCCTCCTATTCATATTCTAATGGTTGCTGTGGAACCTCAATACATTCCTCTGTGCATTACTACATGTCCACTGGTCAGTCAAAAGGATCTTGTGTGTATATGCACAAATGACTAACTCAAATGCCTCAAACTTGATAGAGATATTATGCAGCATCGTTGTTATCACAAGATAGGGCATGGTAAACAGGGTGAATCCTAACTTTAACTTCTAACCGTAGCCAAACACCTCAATCCACACATCCTTCCTTGTTTGCACATCCAATTCCTTCTCTCCCAGCTAATTAAGACACCCATCCTGACTCACTGGTCATTTCATACACTCCATTGCAACTACTGGAGCAAACACACACACTGAACAGATAAAGATTAACTAACAAACTACCTGAGCCACTACTTGGCTCCTTCTTATTCCATGTTATTATGGAACTCATAAAACCCCATGTAATCTTTATTACTTCTACTGCGTCTCTCCTTCTGGCTCCCAACTCCTGTATAATAGATGAACATCATGCAATAATTCATCCAGAGAATTTAATTCCTGTGTTTGTCTCTGTTTCACCCTAAATGGGATTTTTATCACATTTAAGCGAATTCACATCCTAAAACAATTTAACTTTCGTTTTTTATGGAAGGCTGGGAACACACGTAATTGGAAAAAGTTGGAACGCTGCCTTCCATTCAACATTTACAGGTTTAACTGACCATTCAATATAAAGTATTGAGTAAAAAGCTGAAATTTGTCATGGTCTTGTTGGCATAATATGCCATCACCACCCAGTCCTCGATGACCATGGGTTTCTAATAGTATACGCGTATTATACACTTTGCACTTTTGCAGTCTACTTAATCACTCGCACTGCCTATATATGCCATATACCCAAATAGTGTCTCATTGTTAAAGGAAATAAGCATCAATTAACTCTCGACACTCTCATCATCACAACCTACGATAAACTTTAATTTAGTGAGATGATTGATGATCACCACCACAAACAGACTTTTCAGTTTTAACCCGATGAATTATGAATCTTCTTGTGGGAAATAAGGTTGCGTGAGAAACACTCGTTGCTTTTAAAAAGGTCTACACCACTTCACCCACAATGGCGTGCATAGTTTCAATATTTAAGATTTATCAATTTACTAACTCTCCTGTTGCCTTCATAAATTGCACGTAACCTGCTGCAACCAACTTCATCTGTAGGTAACTTAAAAACCAGTCGCTTGTTTAACTGCTTAAGTGTTGTTGCTCTGTTGAGACTTTCATCTCGTTAAAAATGATTTTTGTAGGCGAGAAACATATACAAGTCAAAATCTTGCTTACCATCAGCCAAAGCCTGCGAATGGTCTTTAACTAATGTCTCAACCAGTTTCGCATGTTCCTTGTTCACTTCTGCAAGCTCTTCTTTGTGGCATTCTCTCTCTCGATCCAATTCTGTTTGAAGATTCTCCAGATCTTTGCATTTGTCATCTGTAAAACAAATGAGATTATCATCCAATTTAAATTCTCAAGGACTCCCTTAAACTCCCATTTTTTATTCCACTTCTACTTACGAAAAAGAATTGCGTTGTTTCTAATTTGCTCGATGTAGTTTACGATTTCTTGCTGAAGTTGGTTTTCCCTTACGCTACCCTGCAGACACAAAGACAAAACAGTGAACTGTTAATAAACCTCCAAAGATTGTTAAATAGGACATACGTGTGAATCACACAATCACTTTACAGACAAATAATGACACACACAGAGAAATCAAACGACTCTGACCTGAGAGATTTGCTGTTGTATTACAACGCTCAAGGCATCTCTCGTCAGTTCAAGGCATGAGATCTTTGATTGTGAAGCTTGTTTTTCAGCTTCGCTGTCTTTGGTAAGGGACTGCAGTCGCTCTTCCAGCTCGGAGACGACCTTTGCAAATTCTTTAGAAGTTTGTTGGTCTTGGGATAAGACACTCACCGAAGAATTCTTCCGTCCAGATGCCTTGGCGTTGTTATTCGAGTTAACCTTATCCGAACCGGATTTCACGTTATCAATGAACACTTGGGTCGTGGGATGATTGTCCTGAGTAGAAGGCACCACCACCACAGCACTCGTCTTAGTCGCTGGGGCATTTCGATTGCGGTCTGCAAAACACGACAGAATCCAATTTATCATTAATTGAAAGGAACGAGTCTGTAGGCCCAATAAAAAGTAAAAATAAACCAGCTATATAATTATTTGTAGTTAAAGGACGAGTGAACTTAGGAAAGTCAATTGCACCTCCCCACAAGCCTTCTTCCTCCAAATTAAAAAATAAAAACTCCCCTTGACCTTCCTAATTGTAACTTTAATACAATTTACACGTCCCTTAATACAGCCTTTCTCACTTTTACTTTAATCCTGAGAACGTACACATTAATTCCTCATTATTTGTAGAAAACACCTTCACACACATCGCAGTACACATTACCAAAGATTGAGACTAAGCCATTCATCCCTTATCCTTAATGTCTGGCAACGTTCATTAAGACAAGCTAAAAAAAGGTTTTTCATTATCGCAGTCTTCACCCTACCTTCTTCGCCATAAACTTTTAGTACCTTTAATGCGTGACTTTTGACTCGTAATTCCTTCCACACGATAAAAATAACATAATTATTGTGCAACAATGCAATAAACAAAGAGAAACGGTCAAGCAACGTGTAAAAGTGTAATTGAAGTGTAAAATAAAAGTGAAATTCGCCAAAAAGACACAGTCTGCATGTTGTAAGCGATATCTGCAACTCTGTAACGATTCAAACGAACACAGACTGTTATGTTGAGCTCTGTGCAATATGAACAGAACAAAACTACAAAGTTGAGTCTCCTGATCATCTCTGCTGCGATCTCTAAGCTCCACACATCGTGCCAAAATGTATCCTTGCATTTTCAACTTAAATCAGAGATGATGAGATGATTGCAGATTATAACTAGTCAATTATGATTAGAAATTGCATTTGGAGTGGGTGCACATGCAACCTAAACAACCTACGTTGTACGTTGTACGTATTCTTACTCTCATGTGAACATCATGTGGCTTAATTGTGCAAACCTTGATTGAGACTAATTTCCTCTTCCAATTGAAAGAGGAGCAAAGACTGAGGCGAATAATTGGAGGAGGACGATGGGGAGTCGAAATTGAAGTGACGATGATTGAAGTTATCATTGTTGTTGGCAGCGTCTGCTGAAGACAGCACAACGGCACTGTCGCGATCGCTAGGCTTCGTGGGAATGTCTTCATCTTCATCGTGATTGTTATTGGCATCGTTGTTATACTCAGCCACCGAACAGTTTATCAAGTTCTTCAGGTTGTTTATGACAATTTGGCTTATCAAGTCTTCGCTATCGAGAGATGAGTTCGTAAGGTCTTCTTCTGTGAAGCCACCCCCACTACTCGTGCTCCCACAAGTCCCATAGCTCGTAAACGCACACCGGTGTGGACTGATGCTACTGCTGCAGGTACTCGGAGTCCCGGTAGGGTCAGAAGTTGGACTGAATATTGTCAGTGGGGATGACAACACGAAAGGAAGTGTTTGGGTTGTCACTGAATCTCTGACCACCCCGTCTGTCTGTGTGGAGAAGTCTCTTTTGGAGAACGAGGAAAGGTTAGACAGGTCCAGGGAAGGTTCATCCTCGTCTAACAGACTTAAAACTACGTGAGGAAACACAGGAATCCCTTCACTGTCATTTAACTTAATTAGGGAAGACGAAGGTTTCACCACAGGCGAAGGAATAACAGGAGCAGGGCTGGTTTCTGGGTGTGTCCTTTTGGGAGAGGCTACGTGCGAAGCCAAAGTGGAAGACCCACCCCACTCGGAAATATCTTTGCCCCACAGGCTTTTGTAGTGGAAGTCTTCATTATCGAAGAAATCGGGAACCGAGCTGCAGACACTGTCAAGTTCATCGGAGTAGAACAGCAGGACTTGTTGAGTTCTGTTGTCTTGCGAAGAAGAGCCACACCCTCCTCCTCTGCGATGACCACTGTCAGTTCCAATGCTGCCTCCAACTGACAACGACCGCTTGACCCCCCCGCAGTCTTCCTCGGGGAGAAGGAGAGTCTCACTCAAGTCACATTTGAACCGCAGGGAGCCTTTCGACTTGGGACTTGACTGGAGCTTCTTTCCCCTTCGTCGCAGACTTTTCCTGGGCCAGCAGAACATCTCGTCAACAAAATGAGAGTGACAACTGACGACTACACACTTCTTCGTTCCTCCGCTGACAACCTCTCAAGAATCCATCCTTCCTTATTCTCCTCCTGACTTGCAAGGAAAGACTAACTTAACTGTGTGAGCAGTTGAATGGCTTCACCTGTGAGCCACTTTTTTGCACGATACGAATGTACAGCCACCACCACGGCCACCACCACCACCATAGGCAGTTTCCACCTCATCCCCACAACAGCTTTAACATACAATTCATACTTCTGACACTGTAGTACACATTCATCCGCATGTACATCAATGAGTCCCTCTCACACTGCTCCACGCCTAATAAGTAATTGCATCCATTCCCTCAATTTAATTAACCACCAAGCAGACGATGAGGATCAAGACTACAGAAGAAGAAGAAGCCAATAAAGCGTGAACAACTTATCGTATGAACAGTCACGGCCGAGATCCGAAAAAGTTGACAACAAGACTTTTGTACACCAAATAATCCCTCCCGAGTCATTGACCATCCGCCTATTTATTCCTAAGAAACCCTAACCACTTCTTCACCACAATTACTTACGCTAAAAAGGCTTTATGATTACGAGTTATTGCGAGGTGACCACATCGCACCAGCAGCTCATCATCCCTCTACCTATAGATACGCTTTTTATTGCTCCCAGCATCCGCTTATCTCTCCATCATCGATCACTTCCCATTTTTAAAGGCGATTCAAAAGGTACGTCGTCCACCACCACTGCCGTAATGGTCTCTCAACATTTCCTCCGACTATTCACTTTCATCCTAATTCCTTCAAAGGTTTCATACCACATTAGAGCCTCTCACCTCTTCCTCCTTTCTAATGATCACCCCTCCATTAAAAAACCATGAAGTCTCGTCTCTCGTCTATCTTTAGAACTTTCTTCTTCTCGCGTGTGGCTGGTCGTGTCACTCTAAACTCTCAAAGCAGCCCTCAGCAAGAAAAGTACAAGTTGACATTGACTCTACTGACCTACTGAGCAACAAAGGATGCCAACAAAGTAGATGTAAACATTCGACGGTGGTGTGTCCATCCGAATGTTGTTAAATGTTTTAGTACGTGGGTGCGACAACCAAAAAACCAGTCTTGCCGGTACCATATAATCAACCTCATCATCACACTCCAAAAATTATACATATTTCACTCAAAAATTGAGTTATGAGGAGTTGTCTCTCAAAACCTAAGATTCATGGAGCAAGTTTAACGAGTAATTCGTAATTCGTAAGTAGAAATCTTCAATACACAGCCTGCCAACGCATCGCGGATAATCTTAAAGACACACACACACACATTAAAAGCCCACACGAAGTCAGACTTATTGAATACAATGTAATAATTTTGTGATCGCAGTCTCAACTCGAAAATGAAGGACGAAGGTCGCCTTCTTTCTTTTGTATTGCACCATCGTCATCGAATCTCGTCCATGTGATCTATGCCTCTAAATATATTCCGATGTCGAATCTCATCAATTCCATTTATAGTCTTGTGGTGTGTGTGTCTGCACACATTTTATCGTTCATAATCTTGCATACTAATCTCTTGTACAATACAAAATACCATTCTACACACACCACTAGTGAATAGTAAACTCATAAAATCTCTAAAACAACTTACCAACTACCAACCTACGCTCTCTGCTCTGTGGTGATATTTACACGTAAGTTACGATAAATGCGAATTGTTAACTCTACTTGTGTGTGTGCGAGCCAAAAATGAAGTCAAGCCATACGCAGTTTTTATGCCCTTTCACATTATCTCATTTAATCAATTTAGACGAGAGCTACGGAATTAATTAACAATAATTAAGGGAAAGGAAGGAAGTTCTTTGTTGGTGGTGTGTAGTAGAGTTGTAGTTTGGTATGTACACTACTAACACTACTATGTACTATACTGATGATACTACTGATGATGCTTCTATAATAATGCTACACATTTCATGATACGATTTTGATTCCCAGATGGATAACAGGTCAACCGGTTTATTCCCTTCCGTTGTAATTTAATGGAGCATTAACACAACAAATAGAACCCTAATCGTAATAATAATAATAATATTAATTTTAAGACCTACTCCGAGAGAAATGCATCGTTCTAAATCAACTGAAGCATCTTAAAGAACTAAAAGCACCGTTGTCCGTACCTTTTTCATGTCTTTACCTACACTACAGCAACAAATAGAGAGAGAGAGCATCACGGGGCGAATATATTTCAATTTCTTTTTTATTGTTCCTCTTATAAAAAGCAACGTTTAGAGATGAGATGCACTTTATACCAATTCAAGTGAGTTTTTCAAACTCTCCTCAGTCTCCCTCAACTTAGAGAGAGAGAGAGAGAGGAGAGAAGGGAGATCTCTTTAAATGATGAAGATCACTTTAATACTACTCTACATCCTTTCAGGAGAGGAAGACAAGAATAAAAGAATCTTTAAGTGAATTCAAAAATGCACAACAGTGCAGGAGGATGCAACTGATGAATTAAACTCTGTACGAAACATCCACAACCAAAAGAAGTCTCCGATTGCCGACCTACAAACTACAAACTTAAGAAGAAGATTAGAAGCCTCACTTATTTATTGAAAAAGCCAACCTCACCGAAAGCCTCTCTCTTTCTGTTAAACTGTCGAGTGAATAAAAGTCAGACTTGTAAATTGATTGAGTGATTAATTATGATGAATAAGAAAGCATAAATTATATTTTACAGTCTCATCATCTCAATCTTCATTCTTTATAATCATATCATTAAGTTGTGCTAAAAGATGAAGTATTTTTTCCAAACTCCACAACACTTTTGCATACAGAATCATTCAGACGTTTCAGAAGAGCAAAAAAATTGAAGTGTGCCAATAATATTTACTTAACAATGGAATGGGGAGCTTAAGCCGGCACTTTGCCAAGAGTTACAAGTCAACCTACTTTTTTTTCGTGGGGGTTTCGTCGATGCACTTCACATTTTGAGGATGTTCATTTCACAGTCAACAAAATTATTAGACAAGACGCATTCAAAATTGAAGGGGAGAATTCTTTCCCAGAGACAAGTTTCTTGGGAAGGATTTTGGTAGGAAGGATAAACAAACCAGAGTCTTTCGTCCATTTCCTCTCTCGAGTTCCTTTGTTTCTGCCAAGTCACACAGATGAACAATGAATAGGGAATTTTCGAAGATGATAGCGTAGCATGGTGAACTGATGATGTACCACCTGTGTGACACACATCTCTGCCAAAAACACAATGTGCATTGTACACATACAACGAAGAAACTACTAGTTTTGTCTTATTTGCACTTCCCAAGCGATTCAATGGTAAATTGCCATGTCAATTAAATGTCGTGTTGGACGTGCTAAAAGCCTTAAGACCACGGAGATGGCAAAGAAGAGTCCTTTACTCTTTTACAAATATCATTATCACGAGGGGGCTCGTCAATTACGCTAATTTGTGGCATCATTTCCTTTCCTTCTATGGCCACTCGTTGTACAAATGTAATTTAAATCTCATCAACACCACCACAAATCCCGTAAGTCTCGTGTAAGCCTCGCTTAATCTCAATCACCAAATGAATGGGCATTCCAAGTCTCTTCTGAAATGAAATTTTTATGCGGAAGGAATGAATTCTCTGATCTCGTGTAGTCTACTCAATCTCATCACAATCGCTGGCATTGTAGCCTTCAATTATTCTCCTCCTTCTCATCAGTCCCGATTCTTATATCGCACTAAACTTGCGGTTTCCCCGTGGGATCTCTTCACTTAATCAAACTACAAACACAATCGATCTGCACAGGTACGTCTTACGTAAATAATGATAATTGTGTAATGACAACAAGGCTCACCTTACCCCACGTGGAGCTCAAAGGTTAATGCTAACTGGCTCCCTTTGAGACTAACGCCCATACTATTTAGTTACGCATCTTTAGCGTCTTATTATCTACTAAATCCATTAGGTACGTCTGTCCCTTCAACAAATAAAATGAACGCACCTGTGAAGTAAGTCCAAAAATTGTAGATCTCAAAGTGTCTCCACTTGAATCCATACATTATGCTTGGAACTGCAGCTGAGATTCTGAGATGCAACACTCACTCTTCGAGTCTTAGCGACGGTATTACACTGTGGATAACGCTGGAGAGCAACTTTAATGAACTTGACATGACCACCTGCAGATGCACACTACTTGATAGAAGAACTGAAGACTGACAATTAAACTAAGAAACCACAGACACAAACAAAATTAGTTTTGTTCTGGACATCATCTCATTTGAGGATGAGATTATGCGATCTGTATGGTTCTTTTGTGCGTCTCTCCTCCTGGAGTCTTATAAGGAAGGCGTAGAGTTATTAAAATAATAATTTCTATACAAGTTGTGCAAGCGTAGGAGGGTAAATTTCGCGACGTAAAAAATTTGCTCACGAAATCCGTTCCAGAGAGATGATTTTTAGAATCTTTTCGCACGATTAGACTCTGTGGATTCAAAAAATGCCAGGCTACACCTTATCGCCTCGAGACTAAATGAGAAAGAACTTGAAAAAATCCTCGCTGTGGTTTATGAGACCTTAAGAACTTAGAACCGTCTCACACACATCTTCTCCCATTATCCTCCAAGTCTTCTAGTGTTACACAATATCTTTAAATCAATAGACTTTCCTACATATGGCTTGATGAATCGCTTAATTGTTGTGTGTGCAAGTGAGCTGCATACTAACGAAGGAAGAAGGCATTGTTGACACGACACATTTCGTCACATCCTCCCATTCACTCTCCGTCTGATTCACAAGGAAATATTAAAAAGTTCCTACCTCGTGGACCACCAGACGTTGAAGAAGACGTCTTCCCTTGACTTCCCTGCTGCTGCAGC
Organism: Isotomurus maculatus; assembly: GCA_034696585.1. Taxonomy (NCBI): domain Eukaryota; kingdom Metazoa; phylum Arthropoda; class Collembola; order Entomobryomorpha; family Isotomidae; genus Isotomurus; species Isotomurus maculatus. The sequence goes on along the minus strand of JAQGAC010000002.1, from coordinate 140,227 downwards.
CCTTTACCCGTTCCTAATGTCACTCCTCCCGACTTGTTATTTGTACTTGTCACTGAAATCAACCACAATTTTCCAAATTCCAATCAAAACTCACGCACCGCGTCACTCTTTAGCTTCTAACTGTCCTCCTCACCTTTAGCATTCCCTGTTATGTCTTTCTTCTTCGCCAATCCAGAAGAACTTCCAACGCCAACTTGCTTAGAAGGAGGCTTAATTCCTTTGCCGAGAGAAGAAGCAGACACTTTCGTGATTGTCGAAGAAGATGAAGACCCTCCCTCGGTGTTTAAATTCTTATTGTTCTTATTGTTAGTTGTACTACGTTTGGTTGAGATTTGGTCAGTTCCTTTGGAGTGCTCCGAGGCGGTTGATAAGTCACTTATCTGTCTGTGGACTGGGTTATTGTTATTGTTGGTGGTGGTGGCAGTAGCAGTCGCAGTGCTACTTGATTTTGATGCGTCTTTCTTCGCCCCTAAAATGAGCAAAGTCATTCATTCATTCACTTTCCTTTCATCATTGCTTACATTACGGTTTTTTACACACACCCCTCGTTTTTGTAAACTGACGAGGAAACAGGAACGATTTGTCAAAGAACACATGAATGTGTTTGTGTGTATTGACGGAAGGAAATAATGAATAAGTTCTTTCAGGCCGGAAATAAGTTAGAAAAGAATTTTCGGAAGAATATAAGACACACTTATATCTATCCATCCATCACCCGGGTTTTATTGCAGTCAAACGGAGTTCTCCTACTTTCTTATTTCTTAACATTACATGCTTGACACGCCAAACTCATGTACTACACAGTCATGTTTACTTTACCCGTAAAAATAACATTTTAGGGGAGAATGCGTGCGCCAAGTCGATTACTCTTTACTCTTTCCCAAATGTGTCGCAATTTCCTCATTTGAATTATATTATTATGTCTTTCAAACTTCCAACTCTCCCCTTAATGAAACACTACTCTGCCGTTTATTACACTCCTTTCAGTTAAAACCCACCCACTTTCCGTCTCCTCAACTTCCTACACAAAACCCGAAACTCGGGATTCCCTAATCCTTAAAGCTTTTTATGAAGGTCAAGTCTTCATTACTGGACAATAAAAATCAATAGATTCGAGCAAATTCTCTCTTCTCCCAGCCAATCGTCCTGCTTCGAATATTCATACAGTCCCAATAATCACATGCTGCTGCTGCTGCACTACCAATCGATAATAAATAATGTTGTTTTTCCTTACTACAACCCTCTCCACTTGGTAATTCATGCAGATTCGTCAACTTTTCACACACAAACACTTCCTTTCTTCTTTCATAACGATCGCATGCAGCTTATCGCTTCCCCATTCCCAATGGCTTACTTTTTACATAATTCATTTTATGATTTTATTAGTGCTGCTGGTGAAAAATACCATTTCACTCAGCAGATTACACAAACTCCTTCATCCATAAGCATTAAGTGGATTAAAAAAAATTGCATTTTTTCTCGCGAATTGTCGACCTTAATTGAAATCCGATAGAAAATCAATACCCCGTCTTGTGTGCACTCAAGCAGTCGCCGTTTTGAATCACAAAATGATTGAGTGACTTTAGTCATGCGATAAATTTCTCACATGATTCTGTCCTGTACTCTTATTACGTAGTAAAGTTACATATGATTGCAAGCACAGAGGAAAGGAAAAGTGATTGTCCCTTAAGTGGGTGAGATTTCTTTGTAAGATATGTCAGCGATATGAATCAAGTAGTAAAAATAAGTGTGTTACGTGCCTACGTAGACTTATGGTCAGTGGACTTTAAGGAATGGGCGAAGGAATTAAAGGGCGACGGGTGAGGAGTGTGAAGGTGAGTAGGTGAGTACTAATTAGTTATTAAGAGAGAGATGATAATTGACTTACTGTGCTTGGAGTGAGGATGGACTCTCGAAGGTCTGGGAGTCGGTTGGTCATCATTTGAGAAATCACTGGACGTGGAACTCCTGGAACTGAAGGGATGAGCAGGGCCGGAATTGGGGCAGACGACTCCACTGCCGTTGGCCGTAGGAACGGGTGCTGAGTTCTCCTTGTCCTTCACAAGAATGACCGTCTTCTGTGTTTTGCTAATACTGGAAGACACCGCAGTCGATGGCGCCTTGAAACTGTTGAAAACTTTTGACTTGACGTGACTAACATCAATCTTGGCGTGACTTTGTTTGCTCTCTGCTATTTTATTCATCACTGCTTCCCACTTCTTAGGCACGGCGCCTGGGGTGGGTTCCTTCACGATTCTTCTGACGGAGGCTGGACTTCCCCCGCCTGTTGTGCCTGTGGACGCGAGGCTGCGGGTACTGCCCCCGTGGAGATCCTTCCTTCCTCTAGACAGCTTGTCCAGTCCGAGTTTAACTCCGACTTTCGGTTTGCTAGTCGTGGAGGAAACTGAGGTGTTTGAGGTGAGACTTTTCCTCGCAGGAGAAGCCGCGTTGACGATGGAGCTTGACTGACTAGACCTCCGGAGAACTCCAGGTCCCGAGACTCCGCTGGAGGAAAGCTGTTGCTGGTGTCCAGTCTTGGAAGCAACTGAAACCGGGTTGGCTGGAGTCACTCGGGTTTTGTTTGTGGTGTCTTTAGCAGCTCCAGTCCCACTTGACTTGAGTTTGTGCAAGTCTTTCGCAATACTCTCCGTGTTCGGGGCTAAACTTGCTATGCAATTCACACTTTGACTTCGAACCTTCTGTTTTGATGACCGCAGGTACCCAATCACATTCCCAGTGTGGTCACTTTTCGACACGGGAAGGGTTTTCTTCACGACTTTCTTCGGACTCGAGTGAACAGACTCCTTAGGACATCCCAATTGGCCAGGAGCTTGAGGAGCATTGGGACTGGAAGCTCCATTGCTGAAGCTGCTTGTGTTGCTGTCCTTCTCTTCGTTGGCAATCAGCGTCCTCTCAAATGGCAACTCGTCTTCATCCCTGACGCTGTCTTCCGCGTACACTTCGTCCACCTGACCAACTGCCTTTGAGCTCTTTTGATCGTCACAGTCGCTGGACAAATGCCTCCAAGCCCTTCTTCCGGATGAGCCGGAAGAGCCCGAAGCAGAAGTGGAGTCCGAGTAGAAACCACTGGACTCCATCTCCGACACAGACACAGACGTCGTGGACGACGTTGTGATTGAGGCCGAAGATGTAGCCATCATATTCGCACACCCTGAGTCCTTACTCGAGTGACTGCTGTGACTAGAAGAGACTGTGTACAGAGCTCCGTCGATTACTCTCGCTTCCCTGTGTTTCTGCCGGACTTCGTCGCTTTCTCCAGGCTCTGCGTCTGATTCCGTGTTGAAGTCGGAGTCTGTCATCGGGTCTGAGCCTCCGCAGTAGCCGCTCTCACGGAGGGAGGCAGGGCCGTCTTCGCTCGACGCAGCTGGTGGCACTATTGTCACTGAAGATGTGTTGGTCTCGTCCAGGAAGGACTCCTTCGAGGCTCCTTTCTTCGTTAGAGACGGCGGAGGTGGGTCGATTGGAGGGTCCTCAAGACTCGAAGGTTCCTCAGGCTGCTCTGGGACGGAGGAGAGAGGCGGATTCAGCCCACCTGCCTCAGAACTGGCCTTCACTGTCCCTACGCCCTCCTGTTCCTGCAGTCGCATTTCTTCCGCCCGCAGTCGTTCTTCCATTAAATCTTGATCTACTGTACTGTCCTCCTCCTCTTCGAAATCCTCCAGTTCGTCCACACTAGGCGACCTCAGGTGTTTGTACAGGTCGTCGTCATCCTCGTTCCCATTGAAGGAGTTCCATTCCTGCAGCTGACTCGGAGTGAGGAGCCCCAGACTCGATTCATTTTCAAGGAGAGGTCCATCGGAACTTGAGACATCTTCGGAGGACCCACAGCAACTTCCTCCTTCAGTTGGAATGGACAAGGCGGAGGAAGTTCCGTCTCCGGTGATGAATTCGGGCGTGGAGACTCCCAAGATGCCTCCTTGTTCCGAAGAATCCTCCGAAGAGACTCCCGTTGACGCAAGTCCCAGCAGAGTCTTGGGACGCTGAGGCTTCTCGTCAGAATACACAACGAAGGTTAGGGGCTCAGCAGAGAAGTGGGGAGAGTTGTTGTCGAAATCTGTTGGGGGAGCGTCTTCACCTCCTTCCGGACGTATGGGTACAATTTGCATGTCGTCTTGACTGAAGTCGTCTTCTCTGTCGAACTCGCTGCAAGTCTGTCGAGGAGTGAGAGACGCAGTTTGCACAGGTGGGGACAAAACTCCTTCCACCAACTTTGGCGTGGAGTCGTACATGTGTCTCCGCTGAGACCTTTCCACTGCGAACTCCGCAAAACTCTTCGGAGGAGTGAACAGCGGTGAGTCATCGAAATGGCAAGAATCCTCCATCTCATCGCGCAGATTGACTTGAGAGAAACTGGGAAGCTTCACGCCGAATTGGCCGGCTCTGAACTTGGAGTACTTGACGGCACCTGCACTCGCACTCCACGACCGCTGAGACAAGTCGAGTCGTCTTCGCTTGAGTTCCACAGCAGAGGAAATAACTTGGGGGCTGTTCTCGTTGCCAACAGTTCCAGCGATTGGACCCCCCTCGGGCTTAGGCCGTTTGTTGGGTCCTTTAGAAGCAAACGGGGTTTGTTGAGAACAGATGCCGGCAACTGAAGTGGTACTGGTGATGACTGGAGATGAGGGAGGAGGTCCCGGCTCCACAGGGGAGTCTGCCTCAGCCTGCTTCCCGTTTATCACAATAGGTCCACAAGACTTGCGCGAATGCTTCGAGGTCACAAACTGCTTGAAAGAATCCACTTCACACTGCAGCGTGACTTTGTAGACAGGAGCAAAAATTCCATAGTTCTCTGCACAGGCGAAGTACTTCGTTCCCTTCACCGTTCCATTGTTCTTTCCCACGGGAGATTCGAGTTCTATTCCACACCAAAGTCCCTCTTCGAAGTCTGTAGGTCCGAAGTAGCGAAGTGTTCCTGTCTGGACTCCAGCGATGGTCACCAACTGTCCCAAGTGTTTTGCAGTGATGGACGTGGTGGTGCTGGAGACTTCCGCCGTGTGGAGGACGGACCCTGACGCCGTAACCGGTGGAGTTTTAGTCCGGGTGGCTGCAGATGTCAAGTGGGCCATCGACCCTGTCCCCGGCACGCGAGAAAGCTGCGAACAGAATGAAAGAAAGCACATTAGAACGCACTCCGGCATAAGAGAAGTCTGATTAGGGTCAATTGGTGTTGTGTACGCATTAAGTAAACGAGCCATTTAACGTGATTATCATGTTGGGTGATGGGTAAGCACATTTGGTGGCATTGTCAGAGTGCCAAGGATGGAATCTCGAAGAATTACAAGTTGCGTTCGTTCGCGTTCTGTCAGTGTTTCACAGGAAGAAGCCAAAATTCTGACATAACTCTCGCAGAAGAGGCAGCAGGTACGCACGCATCTGCCACCAACCACTGTCATATGTACGCCTCATTTCAGCTATTCTCGGAAAGGTGACCCCGGAATCAGAAACACCAGGATGAGTGTTCATTCCCCACAGACACGGTCTACTTGCCTTTTCACTCATCTCCCACCATCACCACTCATTACAACATTACTCCTCTCCTGATTGAAAGCAATAAAACCATATCGTTCAGATGGGCTTAATATGCATGTTTGCCAGGCAAGAAGAGCTGTTCGCACTCTGTTTTCCCATCTTTTAATGTCTTATTTATCTCCTCTTAAAAGCTTCGCGAACAACATGCAAAATTAACCATCTTCAAAGGTCAGCTTCTGCACAATTTACATTTTCTATTTTATCTACACACCCTCGTCCTCTCTTCCCTTCTTCCTCAATGCAACCAGAAGAATCGATTCCTGCTTACGAAGGACTAAAGTTTAGTTTGAGGCTAAATGCTAAATATCCACTCACACTTCACCGTAACTTACTTCTAGTGTGTCAGATTTCCTCTAAAATGCCTTCTGCGAAAATTGCTTGTGAGGGAAAACTGAGAGAGATAGCTTAATATATCAGATAACGTCACACACTGTCTTTCTAAAGTGTCTTAACACTGTGACACTTTATTGTAGCCTGAAATGCCGTCCTTATACGATTAAGTAAACTCTCCGTGATAAAAGGAGTAGCTTTGGCACGCATTAATTGGATTTGATACGGCACTACTAGGGATTTTGATACATTAGGGTGATATAAATTATCTCGGTCTCGTATTACATAAATCCTCTTCTCTATCAATCCCGTCGGGACTTTTAATGCAGCATGCAACTACAGAAAACACACAACATACTTGTTAGCTGTACATTAACTCATCTATAAACACAATAGAGGAAAAAACTAAACTGGGAAAGAACCCGAAATGGAAAACGGGAAGCGAATGGTAAAAGAGGAAATGCGTGACTTATCATTTGAACTTGTCAACTGTGATCTCGTCTCTTCCTTCCTGACTAATTGCAATTAGATATCCATTTCATTGAACCTATTTATAGGACCATCAAATGCACTTCCCAATTGGGTGAGTGTGTGCTACTTAACATTCCGAAATGAATGAATTCGCCCTGCAATCTCCTTTTTTTCCTTGCACAACCACTGCACAATTGTGTTCATTACTACATGCTGATGATGTTTACCTCCACAACAGACACAATCTCTTGTGTTCTTCCCTTGCTTTTTTAGTTTGCAGCTTAGTAAATGCACTAAAGTATCTGAACACTAAAACCCCATCATTCATCAAGTAGGCGAAAGTATTAAAAGTATTAAGTTGAGAAGTCTGATGGGAAATTCCAATAATCCCATTTAAATTGAAGAGTTAAGCCCCAGCGGATCCATGTGAAGGAGGATTATGATGATCATCAAACAACTTCTTGTCCCAATGCTTCTTAATTAGTCCACATTCCTTGTCTCAAGAAGTGACAACTGACATTCTTCACACAAAAAAGGATCTTGTTTTACATAAAGCCAGCTCAAAGTTCTCTTCTGCGGATTTCACTTTACAATTTTACATCTCTCTGAGCCTGTGAGCTCCTGTGTGTGACTTGACCACAAAGTCAAGTGTCTCGTGAAGCTGTAGGCTAAAAAGGTGTTTGTTTGCTTTGGTGGTTCTTCACTCTCAAGATGATCTTAATGTTGTTACAGTATAATGTACTTATACTTTACTAGCAGAGCAGAAACACAAACTTTCTAGGCAAAATGACGTGCATTATTATTATTATTATTATTATTAAGGTTGCTTATTTATCTCATACTCCCTACTTGTGTCGGTGTGTGTAACTATCGCTCTCTTCAGACAAGTCCACTTTATATTTTATAGACACACAGACTTCCCTTTTGCATTAAGAAATAAAGCCTCAAGAAATAAATAATAATTAGAAGTCTGTACCCAAAGACACAACAGTCTCACTGAAGGTATAATTAAATTCTACCTAATTAAATGTCCATCTTCTACTTATTTCTAATGAATACAGAATAATATGGAGGCACAGCCGTCGTGTGTATTCATAAACAAGCGTCATCCTAATGAAAAGGTGACTTTACAATCTTCCCTTGTGCAATCAAGAAAACTTTAGCTGACACCTAAATTGCTGATTCATTTCCTCTCCACCTAAAACTCAAACGAGCTTAAAATATTCCCAAAAAACGTCAAATTCATATTTAAAAAGCTGAGCAACTGAACACATAGAATCACCTTTATTTGTATTAGACACGAGATTTCATCCTTGGAATATCTCAATTTCTCACTTAATTAATGAGGAAATCTTGCGAGATTGCATGAACAGCCAATACGAATGTGTCTATCTATGAATGCAAACTCCAATACTCCACAGATTAAATACAAACACACGTGTGTTGCACAATGTCTCACTAAGTTAGCACACAATTATCACTTCTGTGGCCACAGGAGAACAAGAACTTCCAAGCTACGAGCAACTTATTAATCAAGCAGTCTTTTGTTGGATACGAAGACACCAATTGATCCCAAGTTGGATGAAAGAGAGACCTTTAAAAAGAGAAGCAGTCTGCGTGTACATGTGTGAATCGGTTTAAAGTTCTCGTGAGACTGGTTGATGAAAGTGTTTCACAGTTTACGCAATTCTGGCGTAGGAACGCGTACTAAATGTAGTTCAGATGGATGTTTGTGTCTGTCAGGAGATCTTACACACATCCCTACGTGCAATATATACTTTTTGTCCGAATGCCAGAAAGAAGGGTTTTGATCTCATTTGTTTATTTGGACAGAGTAAACGTGCAGTTTGGAGAAACTGTTAACTTCTTAATGCCCATTTCCCCCTGGGAACTCCAACAACTAAAGAACGAAACTACTTGTTATCCTGGAGATGAATCGCCCCACTCACTTACTATATTTATACTTATAATTCCATTGTGCGGGGTTCAGAGGAAGACTGATTCGCTGAGGTGATGTTGATTAGTTTAAAGGTACAGGTACAAGTGGTGGTGATGGTGGTGGTGGTGGGGGTGGTCGGAAAACCCCCGTTGTGGTCTTTGCGTGTGAAAAAGAGAGACTTGTCACAGTGGCTGGGCACACAGAGAGATTGAAAGATCTTTCATAGGCTTTGCACCACCAAGAGGAAGTCATATTCTACTAGATTGTAGTCAACAGTGCCGTAGTAGTAGTTTCAATCCTTCTCTTGGTCTTGGCAATCGCCCTCTCCAATTAAAAATAGAAATAGAAGATTGCGTATCGGTTTTTTTTGGCAAAGGACTAAACAACCTGACCTAAAATCCGATACGGTGCAAGAGTAAATAATAATAACGGAAGAACTTTTCATTTCTTAATTGCTCTTTCCACTATAATATATATTGTAGTCTCTCGCACATTTGTTGTTTAAGCCCGAAGGGATTCTTCTCTCTTGATCAAAAGATTCCGTCAGACTTAAAATCGCCCATTCTCGCCGACTGAGCACTCACCCAATCCAACTATAACGCAACAGTAGTCTTCATATTAAAGAGATTACACCGATGATGATGATGAGTCCTTAACTTCAACTTTTATCCTATTATGCTTCACACTTTAATTCTTCCTCGCCACCAGCCTCAAATCTTCCATCTGCAAACACCTCATCCGAGGAAGAGGAATTAACAATTGTTTTCTCTGCACCAGAAATGTCAGAGAATCCGTTTAAAGTCCGTTTAAAAATGGAGTAAATTATTATGATGAGTGTGCAGTCGTGCATGCAATTTTACCGAAATCAGCACACACTAGTCTATTAGTCTTTCTGAGTATTCGCAATGCGGACTCTCCTCCAAATCTCTTTCAAACTCAGGCTACCAAAGAAGACTGCAAAAAAGAAGGAATGGCACACGGCAGCCAGAAAATAATGAATGAATGTATTTATGATTTGCAATTTGCTTGCACACAGAAAAGTTGGATTGGTCCTTATTACTTCTCTTTACCTCATTTTACACGTAGAGAGAGGGAGATAAATGAGCCTTGTCAAAATTGCACTCTGGGACGGATGAAGTGCCGTGGCCAGGGTGGTTGCAACTTCTTCTTTCCTTCGTTATTGTTATTTTGATGAATGCGAATTTCCCAAATGAATCTCTTGGACAGTATGTGTGAAGGTGTGGGAACAACCCCACCTGACCTGAATCTCTTAGAGCTGTGGCTTCACACACTCAATAAACTGCCTAATTGTCTCAAGTGTGTCACCATCACCTTCACCACACACTCCTTTGGCTCCATCATTAGAGATCATCACGAGATGATTATCATTAAATATCCTCAAGTAAATACAACAGCATCACCACATCATCATTATCTTCCTCTTGATAACTCTCTTACCCTTCTTCAAATCGACTTTCAATCTTACTGTAAATCCATCCTTGCACATAAATCATCTTAACCTTGACTTTGAAAAGTGTTTTTGCAACACTCTCCGTACTTCTTCGTCGCGTCGTCACTCTGCAATGCGTCATTTAACAATACGATGAGCACATACACAGACACAAACTACACTCGGTGCGATACACTTTGGGATGATCAAGTATCGCTTCTACACAGAGAAGAAGATGGTTCTTTTGTCTGCATGCAGTATGTAGTCATCACAGTGCATCGCTCACATCAGTTTCGGTGTCGCAATCATCCCTTAACTACCAGAGAAGCCGGATCTTTCCCTTTAAACTTTAAAGACCCTGAAATTTCTTAGAGAAATGTCGATTCCTCCTAAATGCTCACCAATTGGTCTTCCTCAATTTTTGACTGTCTCTCCCTCCCCCGAACAAACTCACTCAAATGGAAATGATTTATAGTGCAACAACATAACGGAACGAATCCTTCAGCATTTGCAAACTCTGTGCTGTGCTCCTTCTGTCAGGAGACGAGAGCACCAGCACAGGAAGGATCAATTATCTTAATTGCTTAAGGTGGTCGTCCATGTCTAAAGAAATGGATGGTTGTTAAATGAACCTTTTTTAGATGCATACCCAAAAGTGCTTTACATTTAATGCTAAATCTTCGTTCATCCCTCTCACTGTGTAGATCAACGACATCCAAGAGTCTTACTGTCTTAAAGATATGTCGTCGTGTGTATTATTAGGTGATACCAGCACTAGATACTTATCTCTCTCATATTCGTATCCCCTCTATTTACTTATCTACCATTCTACAGAACTTCCAGCCTTGATATACTAAAAACCTATTTCATAGGATAATAATACTGTGCAATTATTTCTTGAAATTTCCAAGACTCTCCCTCTGCAGAGAAAAGCATATTATATGTTATCCTCAAAAATACTTTCTTGAGCAATCCACACCGAAGTGGAAGGAAAGAATTCCCATTCTATTTCCCACAGAGGTAGAAGAACATCCTCCACAATCCACTTCACATGAAGACGGCAAAGTCACCTTCCCAAAAATGATTTTATCGAGTGTACACACATACAAAGAGAAAAACACTCTTCCTTCATACAATTCAATATGTGAAAATGTAACTATCTCTCTGTGTACAAGTAATTTGCCAAAGGTATTTGCTAAATGGGCTTTGCTTCAATTCTTCTGAATAATTACGTCTTCTGGTCTCACTGACCGAGAGAAATTGCCATACATTGCATTAATTCCACCATGAATTACCACTTTATGATAGCGCACACAAACTTTTTGCACTCACGACGATCCCTTTCTTAAAGGGTGTTTTTATTATTCTCACAAAATACGCCGACAGGAGCAGGACAGCAAAAAATTATGATTGTAATAAAAGTACACATCACATGTATGTGTGGTACGTGCTTGTATATCCGTCGTATAATTTTATATATACACAACCAGACACACAATAATACAACATACAAGTCATCATCTCTAGCAAATCAATATTCAATGCCATTCAGATGGTTCTACGAGAAAAAATTCATTTCCACCAAGAATAATACAAATTGAAGAGCAAAAGAGAGTCAAAAGTGAAATCACTCTTCTTGACTAACTGACTGATGAACCAACATCAATAAACAAGTTAGCTCATTTCAATGCACACACACACAGACATACACACTGATACACTGACAATTACTATGAATTATTCAGATGAACAATTTGTAAATCAAAATCATTTTTTATTTCCCCTCTCACCTATCACCCTCCTTGCTTCTCCACTCCCTTCTCTTCTAAACTTTTTCAAAACATCTGAAATTATATATCCTCAATTATTCATTGAGCATCTCTATCTTCTATTTCTGTAGTTTACAGTTTGTGGCTGCTTGACTGCCGCATGTACTTTTGTACTCAGCCTGTACCTCTTTCAGCGTCCACACACATACATTTATTTATTTCACTGGGACGATGTTGGATCTACACTGATGTACATTAAATCATTACAAGATCTACACGTGCAACGTGCATTGCTTTATTTGTCTTATCTCAGGTATTTGATTGCGTATTATGCAACTCCATGCAAAGGAAACTCGCACATCACATGCTGCATGCATGCATACACATTACGTGAGTTTAGTTAAAGAGACTCGGCTTTAATGAATCAAAATGTAAATGAGACCCTACGTGTATAATATGTTTGAGCTCGCTACTTAAATACACACACACACAATAGAGTACATTTAAAGATTTAAAGATTCAAACTCAAAGGTGATTTTAAGTGAACAACAGGCAACGAGACCAGATATGCTCGCTCACATTCGCAATATTCGCAGTGTGTGTTTGTATTCTCTTGACTCATTCTGCGTAACAGAAAGATAAGTTTTGAGTTTTGGGTGATATGAAATACTGCCAAACATTTCGCATTCTTACACTATGTTAGTTATCGATCCCTTGTTACGCTGTCAAGTCAGGTAACCTTCTTTCAAGCTGAAACTTTGTTATCTTAATCCATAGTCGATAAGGGAGGACCCCATCCATGTGACATTTAATATTGAGTGGTTTTTAAATAAAATCATGGGCTGAGTTGTTCTGCAAATTTGCAGGCACTAATTTAGCAACACGAGTTGTAATTATCTTCACTCGCAGGAACAACTGGGAGGAGATGCATTTGTTCTACGTTGTTTGGCTCGTTTAGGGCGATGCAAAAAAGATAATTCACAATCCCAAAGTGTACATGAACATAGGAAAATGCGTCAGTCTTCAACAGATCTACTTGCTTTACTTTTAGTACATTGCCAAAGTGGTAGTGCACACACGAGTAAATAATTGCAAAACACCGATATCTACGTGTTATCTGAGTAATTAAAGACTCTCACCTTAGATGAAGGGAGTACAACTCGACCAACTACATTTAGACTGCTACCCACACTGCCACTAATTGATGATCCTGCGGTAGCCCTTCGTCCCCCTCCTAAGCGACTTGTATGCAAGGGTAGTCCAGAAACGGCAGGACTTGTAGGCTTTCTTGTAACAAACGCTGCTCCTGTTCCTTGAGACATATTTTACTTGATTGCATCACAAGTCACAGCGACAACAGGTAAGAAGGAACCACTTGGAGCACAAAACAGTCTACGTCCGTCACCTTCCTTTTCAACACTAAACAGCATAATGAAATTATTGTTCCATCGAGCAGTTCCAACTGAAGCCGAGACATTTACATGAATAGGAACGCACAAGTAGTCCATGTAGATGCATGCAGAATGTACGAGTCTCCACTAACACTCATCACCATTGTCCATGGCAGCTTAGCACGGCGTCATTAAGTGGAACAAGTATCTGAGGGAGAATAAGTAAATTACAACCTGGAGAGAGGCAGAGGTGGTCTATGCCATCCCAAACTGCAAGAACAGCCAGCCATGGGAATTTGCAATTCTATGCACCATTTGCAAGTGGATTCATTAGACTGTTCAAACACTTGTGTGTGAAGTTGATGAATTAATGAAGGTCGAACACAACACAATGTATAATATAATGTCTGCAGTCATTGGAATCTCAACAACAATAAGTGAATTTTCTCTCCATTTCATCTCACTTTTATTGCGTTGTATAATAAGACTTCAAACAACTTGGCAGATTTCTTCCATTTAACGAGAGGCACACACACACTGTCTTCTTCAGTTAGAAGAGGTCACGTCAAGGGTCACAAGTGCACTAAGACCTTATGTCTCCCGTACGTCTTAAGACACACCACCAATCCCCTCATCTCCTTGCACCCATCGAATATCAAGAAGTGCAATGAAATGTGATATGAAGTAATTCATGCGCGTACTCATCTTTCCTAAGCATGTGTATGTGAGCTAATCAATAGTATCGATCGACCACCACCACCACCACTCCCTTCGTCTTTGTCCCCTAAAAGAAGCATCTCTCTCTCTCTTGTCGTCACTAATGAAGGACCACAGATGAAAGCAAGAGCTACAGCAAGTCAAGTACCACTAAGGTTTCAAATAAATGGATTTATTATATCCTGCAATACTTTAACTCTTCATAATGAGCTACTAGTCTTTCTCTCAATGAGTTGCTATTGCTATATCTAGCTTTTTAATGGCCATTACCCATTATTCTTGTCATGTTGGTTGGTGCCGTGTTGAGGGCAAATTAACCTCTTAATAGTTTTCTATACATGTGAGGCTTCGCAAAATCTTACACATCCTCTCTGAGGATTACATACAAGTTTGACTCGTTGTGATTCCACCTGTCCTACTCATTAAAATTAGTATTACTATGAAATTATTCTTTTATTGTTTTATTCTATCCAAGAATCCATGTGAAGCAGAGAATGAAGTTGTTTTGCACAGGATTAGGCAATGAATCCATCCGCATTGTTACATGGAATTATGACATGGAATCTCCCAGTTGGAACTGAATTAAGACTATAACGTACGTTGAGATGGCTGCGAATACCTGAAAGAGAGTTGAGTTGTTATTTCGCTTATAAACCTGCCAGTATAGAGAAATTCTGTGTGAACATTTAAACATACCGATGACAAGAGTTTGCAATTAAGGTCCATAAAAGAGTTTCCTACACACAACGGGTTGTTGGAGATTCTGATTACTGATAAATAAGCCTAAAAAATGCCAACATACTTTCTGGAAATCCTATAATCATTGAGATCACGCAAGACACAACATATGTTAGAGAACAGATATATAAATCCTCACCTCAATTTGTTTCGTACCGTCCATTTCTTCTACAATTTTTTGGACGAATATCTTACTTTTCTCGGAAACCTTGGACGCAGTCTTGCAAAGTCTAAGTACACTAAAACCAAGAATAAATGCAGGGGCTAAGTTGATTATGAGAACTATCATCCCTCCGACTTTTAAATCCCCTGTAGCTGTGAAAAATGCGCAAATCATTGTGTGGAAACTAAAATATAGAATTTCTAACGTCATTCTCAACCCGAACAGATTGTTAAAGAGACTGACTTCGTTTTCTATTTTGGCGTAGCAGCTAAGCATTCGCTTTCCGAAGGATTCTTCGAATTTCTTCCCAGGGATCACCTGCAACTTATTTTTACAATCAAACTGATCTAGCAAACAGTTAAGAAGATTGACGTAGGAGCTCAAAAAGTACTCCAAAAGTAAAGAAGAGAAAAAAAATGTGTACGTAACCGAGCTTTGAATAGCATCTAAAATACTGATAGTCTTGGCTAGATCAGTAATTCTGACAGCAGTTGCAGTCATCATTGTTGAGAAACACAAGGCAACCAGAGATGTAATTAGAACTAAAACCTTCCTGTTTTTCGTTGCTTTAAGGCTCTGCTCAGACAACATGCAATAGGTTGAAGGGGAAGACGTCGAAACAATAAACTGAGCTGTTTGCACTAGGCTGACAAAAAGGTTTTGAAGCCTTTTGCTGTTAAGCATTAGGTCTGATCTTGTTATCACGAAGACCGTGATTAGTATAGTATCCCATGCGAAGTAAACTAGCACAAAGAATTGAGTTCCTTTCGTTCCAAATGATTCAATCCACGCCTTAATTTCTTCTGGAGGTGTAGCTACATAAGCGATTCCAATAAGAGACGTAATTCCTATCCAGGTAAGCGTGAGACACCTTGGGAGACCGGAGAAGTTGCAGATCTTGGAATCCATTCGCGTCCCTGTTCCCATTCCCACCACACTTTTCAGGGATATTGGAACAAACCCCAGGAACTGGAGAGTACTCAACATCCAAGTGTCCTGCAGAATAAGAATTTCCTCCAATTCCGTACGCAATTCCATCGCAAATCTCTTTCATGTCCGGAATCAAGATGCCAATCCTGAAAATAAATTGTCCAGTTGGTTGTAGAACCTGATAGGCGCAGCATTTCTTAGCACTTACTTAACCATGGGATACTGGATTCAATTCCCATAATTTCTAAGAAAACATTTACTCGGAGCCAGAACCTAATGGAAACTAGATTAAAGAGCAATCATGATATTACTAGTGACGGTATTCCACTTGTCCTTAGATGATTGAAAGGCATTGTTAAGTACATACGAATCCAACTTAGATCCCCTTGTCTGTCATCTGAATACACACATACGACTAAGTAAGTGCATAATAAAACTGTTGGCATTACCATGCAATAAGTAATCGGTTAGCGTTGTGTAAACAATAATAAAAGCGAACAATAAAAATACATGACTTCAAGTTTTCACCTCTCAGAGAGTCGGAAGGAAGCGAGAACATGACAGGTGAATATTGCGATACAGTTCATACGGAAGCGATGAAATGAAACATTGAAAGCAAGAAGCTAACCTCAGCACAAGCATCCTTGGCAGTTGATAACCCAGCGATGTAGACAATCAAGATCTATAAGAGAAGATTCTTAATATGCATGAATTGCACTCGCAACGATACAAAATACAACTAATTCGACCACACTCTCTTCCACGTCAACTAATTCTTTTCTCCCTTCCGGTCGACGTTAGTTTTGGAGAAATCTCTGCAGACGTCGAGGATTTCAGCGAGATATATCTCAGTGGTCGGTGAGTGACAAGGCAGCGACTCGAAGACGAAGGACAAATGCATCTCAGCTGAGCAGGGGCAAACAGAGAAGCTGACAATGAGTTGGTGTTCGAATTAGGAACATTTGCTTCCCGCGCTTTTCACCTGACTTTCTCCATTCTCCCTTCCAGACGACGCGTCCTCACTTCGTTTTCACCTTTCACTTTAGCTAGTCGCAAATCCTCGACGCTTCTCCTCCTCCAATTCAAACTTGTTTGGTTTTCACTTTTACTCCAGCAGTCGCAGCTCCTCAACGCTTCTTCTTCTCATATTCAAATTGCTTCGTGTTCATCTTCCCCTGCAGCAGTCGCAGTTTCTCAACGCTTCTCCTTCTCATTTGCAACTTAAGCGTCAGCACTTTTTGGTGTTGGTTTCAACTCCCCGAACCATGGACGACAAGTTTCAAAAAGACTTGATGGCAGCTGTGGAGGCCTTCCACAACAAGAAGTTTCTTATTCAGAAGAAGGAAGATGAGATTTCCAGTAAGTCTTGTTTTGCAAATTTGAACATTTTGAAAAGCGTTCTGCGTATAGTTTTACTTGTTGAATTCCCAAGAAAACTGGCACAAACAGATTAACATCAACGAGTGTTCTTTGTTTTAGTGTCATCATAAGTCATAGTTAAAGTATTCATGCATAGTTTTGTTTTGTCTGTTACATGAAATGATATGAAAGCTGGCGATAGATGTGTTATCGTAATGTGTACTCATAATCATTAAGCGATTTGTTTCTTTTCCAGTGATCAAAAGACAAATAGAGGAGAAGAGAAAGGCGAACGAAGAACTTGTCAAAAGGTCTTACGATGCAAAACTACTGATTGAGAAAGAGACAGCTTTGTACACTTGCCAGCGACTCAATAAGGAAAAGTTGGTGTTAACCATTTTAATGATTTATGTATGAAAAGTTTTATTTCTGCAACTAAACCTTTATTAATTTACGTAGGATGGAGAAATCTATTAGTAGTGCCATGGTGAAAGTCGACAGTGCGGTGACGAAAAGCAATCATTGGGATGCGAAGATGGAGCAGCTGAAGCAATTTTACAAAGAAAAAATAGACCTCATCGACCAGTTGGGACACGAGTTTTCGGTATGTTAACACGCTTTCTGCTAGTTATTTTAATTGCTGATTGCTGTGTCAAACAACTGTTCTCATAAAAAATACGTTCAAAAATGTACAGTTCAAGTGTGGTGAGAAAATTCCCGTAGTGAGGGCTCTATTGGACGCTAAAGAGAAAGTAGCAACTCTGGAAAATATGTTGCTGGCAAACCAGGAGTTACGTGAAGCTGAAAGGAAAAAAATGCAGAAGAATGTGGACATCGAAGCTGAAGACTATGAGGCATTCAAGAAAAAATGCATCTCAATTGGTGAAGAACTTGCTACTTTGAACAAGATAACAAAATCTACAAAAATGACGACAGGAAGTTTGAGCAAGCCCACCGTGAATAGTGGGAAACCAGGGTCAATTACGGTCTTGCCTGTGATAGAGAAAGTTAAAGAGCAGAAGCAGATGAAACCTGGAAGAAGAGATTTTCGTGCGCAGCTAAAAGCTCTAAATGAAGCTGCCCAATCAGTACGAATTCAGTCACAACAGCGCCCAGCGGTTGTTCCCCGCAGAGATATTCGTATAATTCGCAATATTTCAAAAGATAAAACAGAGACGCCTGCCCGTACTTTAACTACGAATGAGATTCCGTCGTCGACACCGACCGTCGCAGACTCCGATTTACAGATCAATTTTGGAGGTGATAATACTATGAGTAATATGTATGGTCAGTTCGGAGAAGCTACAGGAATCAACACGCCTGCCTGTACTTTACCTACAAATGAGATTCCGTCGTCGACACCGACCGTCGCAGACTCCGATTTACAGCTCGATTTAGGAGGTGACAATACCATGAGTAACATGTTTGGACAGTTAGAAGCTACAAAGATTGACACGCCTGCCTGTACTTTACCTATAAATGAGATTCCATCGACACTGACCGTCGGAGAATCCAGTTTACAGCTCGATTTTGGAGGTGACAATACCATGAGTAACTTGTTTGAACAGTTCGGAGAAGCTACAGGGATCGAAAATCAATCTCAATCTTCCGGCGGCTTCGTATTCGGCTTTCATCAAAATACTAGTACTGATACTGAAACCAATTCTTCATCGAACTTTCTATTTTAACCAACCATTTGAAACGTCTTTTAGTTGCAATTGATAATTCTTCTTGTTTCCCAATCAATTGTTAGTGATAAAAAATGTGCGTAAGCGGAAGACTTGTTCGTCGAAGTTACGGAGACTGGAAGTCTTACATCTGTTCCGACACGTTCTACTCT
The DNA here is from genome assembly GCA_034696585.1 of Isotomurus maculatus. Classification (NCBI taxonomy): domain Eukaryota; kingdom Metazoa; phylum Arthropoda; class Collembola; order Entomobryomorpha; family Isotomidae; genus Isotomurus; species Isotomurus maculatus. The sequence goes on along the minus strand of JAQGAC010000002.1, from coordinate 121,580 downwards.
TTTTTTCGAGTTTTTGAGTTTCAAAATTTAATAAAACCTATTTAAAACCAAAATTCTCAGTTTTATTCCACTGCACCCAAGTAACAATAAATATCACATTTACTTACATGAAATACACGATGTAATCATAGTAGATCAATTATTCTTATACATACACAGTAGTAGCGATAGTGAAAACTTATATGTACTTGAGTTATATAGCATGCATCCACGATACTGTCTATCATTTACAGTAGTGCTTCGAAACTGACGGTTACTGGTACTAGATTAACTATCACTTGGACAAAGTTGAGGGCATTTTGGAGATTGGGGACTACACTTTTGTGTCATTTTGTAAATGGTTTTTAGTGAGACGGCCACTTAGCACCTAAGTAAGCCAGGGCGAACAATCTCACCGGTACATAATACATCCTCATTAGAAAAAATTCTATACATGATTTTCAACCTAACTATAGAGAGTAGCTACTACTGCTTTAGGTCGAATATTTCTATGAGAAGCGGCTCTACTTCCTTCGGGTTTACTTCGAGAAACACTCGCAAGTGGTTTGAGTTGAGAACATGCAGCTCTGCAATTTTCTTTATCAGCTGCAAGTAAGTCGAACGAGCTTCACATCCATTTCTCGTGGACTCCAAGTACCTATCAAATTCACATAAACTCGTCATGACTCAGTTGTGCGCATGGAGTTTAGTAGGATTTCCAAAACTTAATCGTTCATCTTTACCGTTTGAGAAGGTAGTAGTACGAATCCTGCTCTAACTTGACCACATCTCTGTGAATGACATTGGGTCGTTCAGGAGTGAAGAGTGTTATGGCACACAGGATGATCATTATGTTGTCATCTTCTCTCCACTCCGCTTTGAAGGATTTCACAAATCGCTGATGCTCTTCGTACAGATTTCCCCTGGCTTCTTTTAAAACTCCTAACTTAATGTTGTACCCGTTGCTGTGAGGAATCTGTTGGAAAAATTCTTGTAGTCAGGTGCTTACGGCAGGTGAATAACAAAGCATTTCTTACGTTCCACGAATCCCTTTCGGGGTCGTATGAGACGACACTCCTCAAAATCATCATTTCCGTGCATCCTCCTTTTAGTAAAGCGATCTGGTCCTCCTGACACATATCCTTGAAGGCCCGAATTTTCTTGGACATCTTTATAAGTCGCCTTATCGCAATATCCGTCAAGTTTATCACGTTGATGAGAGAAGGATCGCAAGTTTCCTGCTCAATTATTCCCTCAGTATTTCCAAACAACCAAGATTTACTTTATAAATATTAATGCCTACCACTTTAACAGGTCCATCTTGATCGACAGGAGCGTTGAGAGCTTCACTTGCATAAAACAATTCATTCAACTTGGCCTTCTCAGCCTTGTTAAGTTCCTTGGAATTTCCATTGTAGTTGTGGTGACTATGACTGCTCCTCCCTCCTCCAGGAATATTCCCCAGAACTCCAAAAGCATTGAACTCCGCACTAATCGCGACACTCAGAATGGAATCCATCGTATTCAATGGGAGTGGAGGAATGTCGTGACCATCTCGCTCATCCTCCTCTTCTCCATAAAGTCTGCCACGAGTTTCCAACAAAGATGGTATAGGCGATGAAGGTTCGTGACATTCGTGAGGGTATTGAGTTGCCTGTGGATGGACTTGGTGGCTTTGCATCTGATGAAGGTGATGGTGACTACTGACAGGAGTTCCAAGTCCTCCCTCCACCTCCGGACTCTCAGGGTAACTGCTTCCACTTGTGGAATCTGCCAATTCAAATTAACTTAGTCTACCCGTATTCATTCATCGTTAATTCAGTGTATCTCACCATGAGCGAGAACATCTGGAGGAGACTCAGCGACTCCAGGTCTCATGAGAGAAGCCAGCAAAGGCATCGACTCTTCTTCTTCCACGCGATTGTTGCTGTCGTTATTTCCTAGTCCACTCACTGGAGGATAGTCCAAAGCCCCAGGAGGATGGCTTTGTGTTCCTCCAGGACTGGAAATAGGCGACGAGTCCTTGCTCTCGTTATTCCCAATATTATTCCCATAAATTGCATTCTCCGCATTTTCGTTCCACCCGTAAGTCTTCATGTGACTCACAGGATGCATGGAACCTTCCGCAAGACAAGAGATGTCTGGCTGAGAACTTCCTGTGTGACTTGCATTAGGATTCCCACTGTGGTGGTTGATGACTGTGGGTATTCTCGACTGGTCTATGAAGTGAGAAGAGGAGTCGAAGGAAGTTGCATCGTTTGCAGGGGCACTTAGGCGACTAGACGAATGAATGGGGACGTCGCCCACACCAACTACTGCGGGTATCTTTGGTGCAGGAGGCCCTCCACTTCCTCCTCCACTTCCATTGCTGCTGTCATCATCCACAGTTGCTCCTGAGGGACCACTGCCGCCTCCAGTAGACCGTTTCATGCGGTTCTGCTCGATCTTCTGCTTCTTCATCTTCTTCTCTTCGTCCGTCATTATCCATTCCTTCTTCATTCCAATATCAAAGCACTTCTTCAGGCGACACTTTTGACAGAACCGTCTTGTCACAGGATCAACTTTACACGAATCCGAAAAAGGACACACGAACTGCTTGGGACGGAGAGCGTTGCGTCGAAAGAACGCTTTGCATGATTCGCAGGTTATCGCGTTAAAATTATTTCCCAAGGCTTTGTCTCCACATACTCCACACACTTTTGGATCCTGCTTCTTCCCGTTCCTATAGATTATTGGTACAAAAGGTATAATCACTGAACGTCACCTGCAGAATTCTGAGTGGACGCTTCAGTCCTTGTCAAATACCTTTCAGAAAGCGGCCTGTTGCCTGCATCGTTGACCCGTCCATCGAGAGGCCCCTCGTCCTCTTCCTCTCCCCTCTCTCCATCACAAGAATCCACGTCAAGTTCCATCTCCAACATTTATGGTTTCAAATCTTCAGCTGGAAGCTCTTAGTGTGGAAGCTCCAGCTGCACAATCAAACATCTCACTACTGAGCAGTTTCTTCGTTGGACTTGCTGTAGTATCTCCTTCTCACGTACACTTCCACAAGAAGAACCAACAAAAAGTCTTCCTTCACCGTTAAGGATCTCCTCGAGAGTCGAGAGGAATCAACTGCAAACTGCCAACCAACCTGAGGAGAAATTCCCAATTGCTATAAAACCATGTTCACTTTTTTGTTATAAAATTCAGCTCTACATGTTTTACAAGAGCAATTGATTCTTGGACTAAGGCAACCTTAGAGAAGAAGTCTATATGCTCCGCACAATTATTGGGCAATCCTGATCCTCAAGGACATACGCCTTTAACAATGTGCGAATATATATTCGAGTTAGTTTTTACAACTAGAAAATTAAACCACAGATCGAGTCTAGGAAAGAATGATCCGGTGATAATTGGCTGTTCGTCATCTTAGCTCTTCACATCTCAACATTATTATAATCACAATACGAAATGCCATCATGTACGGTTATGATGACTAATAAACTAAGTAAGTGTGGCAGTGGCAGGCAGGACGATAAAAGACACATAGTATCAATGACACACTCGTACTGGCCATAGCAGTAATACGATCAAGCAATTACAGTCTACACTGTCAGTTTTTATGGCAGTTTGCTTGTTCGTGTGACTTAAGCATTGTGCCATTTGTACCTTATTACGCGAATGTATGAAACAAACTAACTAACTGCCATCTCCATTAACTCGACATTATTGTGAGTTGCATAAGGCCAAGGGTCAAGAGTAGCAGGAGAGGAGACTTCCACGCACAATCGCCAGTCCAACTAACCTGCGCTCTCCCTCTTCTTATCATTACAGAGAATCATGTACTTCAATAATCTCTTATTAAATGTCTTTGTTGCTCTGTGTGAAGCAATTTAACTTCTTTCAAATCCGTTCATCAAAGGAACTCCTTATACTCAAACAAATCACGGAAAATCCTGACATGTTTTTTACACCAGCCCTGTTCCCATGTATGTTCAACTGTTCAACATGATTTACGTGAAGCAATTAACCTTAACTATCTCGTGCTTCTTTCATGTAGATTGCTTCAATTTAGAGGAACAAAAAGTCTTATACCAATCCTTCCTGTCTGAGGATGTTTTGGAATGTGCATAGATTATATTATGGAGACTAGAGATTTTATAGTAACAATTAAATGCTAAAAAGTAGGAAAATAATAATATTTCTTCTACCTGTTTGTTTCGGTATGCGCAATTTTTGAAAGTGTTTTTGTTCTTGAAAGCCCTGAAATTGAAACTTTAGTCTTGATCTTGATTCATTACAAATTGCAACTTTAAGGACAAAAAAAAATTTTTAAGTTGTAAGTTGTATCTTCTATTACACAATCCATTGCATCAACTGACGTAAAGACACTATGATTAAGCTTTCATTTTCCTGTATATGATTCAATTGATTTTGAATATTTGTATTGTTTCGTTAACTACAGATTAGATTACATTTAAAATCCTAAATATTAGGCTGTATGCAATTTTCGAATCAATCTAACTTTTTTCCAATATGCTTGCAGTATAATAAAGTGACTGTTTAAAGGGGTTCCTTAACTTTATTAAGGCTTTGAGGGCGTACCTGGGATATCCTGGAAGTCTCCAATGATGTTTCAAAGACAGTAAGGTCCAGGAAAGTATATTTGTCTGTCTGTTTTTATGGAAGACAGCTGTTATTACGTAAAGGTTCCTCTTGTGTGATTCATTATAATAGTGGTGTTGGTATGAGCTTTAACTCACCCTACAGAAAGTCATACATGTGTGTAGGAGCTCTTTACATGGCCAAGTCGATGTGTGTCTCACTTTTTGCTCCTCCAGTCAGACATCCTTTCCTTCCATAATTCCATCAAAACCAAATAATAATCCTTCTTTACGAAGGTAAGTCTAATGCCAACCTGATCGTTCTGAATCGCAATCCTAAAACTTTGCGCCGTACCTTGCCTTCTTCTTCCAGAAACAAACAATTATCGTCCACAGTTCTCACGTACTTCTTGTTATTCTTGTTGAGGAACAATCAATCAAAATGTTAAACGCTAAACGACATCATCTACGCTACGCTTCGCCAAAGACGCTTTACTTTTTATTCGTATAACCATATATAATAGCTTCGTGCCAAATCTTGTGCAACCCCTGCCGAACTTCTAGTCTTAACTTGTAGCTTACGCTGTACAAAAGTAAGAATGTAATTTTTTTAAACTTATGCTTAGCTCCATTATATGCCTATAACATATATAAGCTTAGGTATTAGGTTAAAATTAATAAGCCTCGTTGTTGGTTAACTCGAGTAAAACACAGGTCTCACACAGAGTTGGTTGGTTGGTTGGGTCAGTAATAAAATTGGTTTTGATTTCCACTTTCTGCAGCTAACTGAGGGGAGACGAGACATGGTGGATTAGTTAGTTTGATGGGTACTGGAGATGCTACCCTGCTAATGAATAACAGGGCTCCGGAATGGTAGTCCCAGATGAAGAAGACGAACGGACGGTTAATGTCGAAGTATTCGTCAATGTCCCCAAGTCTCTCGATTCCTGCTGCACTTGCAGCTGCTCCTTTGGCTCCCCTTTCAGTGATTTCCATTACGACTCTGAGTACATTTAAAAATATCGATTAGAATTCGAAAAGGACAGTTTCTGATGTCTTAAAAGACGTACTTGTGGGTGAGAGAGGATACCGACAGTTGCTCCTCTTCAGACATTTCTGAGAAGTCTGCTTGACTAGAGTCGAAGACACTACCAAGCCCAAGACGACTCAGACTTGGTTCTAGATTGGCACTGTATCCAACACTAAATCGAGGCATTCGGACGTGTACCATGTCTTCCTACAAATCATACATTTCAAAGCTGAGTACCTAAAATCACGCGTAAGACACGCCTAAGTAATAAGACAAAAGATGCACTGCTTACTGAGAGAGTAGAAAATAGCTTCTTGAGGTTGGCTGCGGTGAGATTCTTTTCTAAACGGGATAAAGCTTCAGGCTGGTTATCTACGTCTTCGTCGGGCAAGAGAATAAACATGGAAAGACGCTTCCCAACAAAAGGCAATTCTAGAAGTCTGCATCTGAGGTCTGAACTTGATCCCCGGAGAACTTTAAGCTTACCGGCCATCATTGGAATCTCCAGTCTACAGAAGGAAGATTTAATTCACTGGTTAGCTCTGTCAAAAGTACAGTGTGCGTATATAATACTCTTCACCTGAACTCACTTGTTCTTTGAGTCCTGATGGAACACAGCCTTGTCAGCAGTCAGTGAGCATTCGAATTTAGTCTTCCATTCTGCTCGAAGTGACAAAGCGTTAACAAGAAGTATTTTAGTTTCTGCTGGAACTGGAACCTCTAAAAGGTTTGGGATTTGACCTCCAGTCTCCTTCCTCACCCAGCGATTAACTGCAGCTCTTGCCAAACTTTCTCTTCCTTCAAAATCAACTTCCTCCAGTGACCCATTATAATATTCCTTCAAACTTTTCTCAAACTGAGGACGTATTTTAACTCCAGTTTGAACAAACACCCCATTGGCCTGTTGCACTACACTCTACATCAGAAATTAGAAACCACCATTAAAGATTATAATCTTTTGAAATCACTTAATTCAGTTACAATCTTACCTGGAAATCTGAATCGCTGAGAGTATCAAGTGACGATTGGAACACCGCATGAACCTTTTCGGGAGTAAGCCCTCCTCCTTTATAATGTAAGGCTGTCTCAATATCTCGAAATGTCTTCGAGTGTCTTCCAGCGCCCAGCCAGATCTGAGACAAAACTGACGCTACACTGTTGAGAGATCAGGAAATTTATAAACCATCAGAAAATCGTCCCAGTATTTGATTTTGCATGCAGAAATTCAATTTATATCAACCTGTAAGGTGAAATGAGAACATTTTCAGGGGCTGGAGTTTCAGCTGCAACTTGTCGAAACAACGACAAAGCGAATTCCATGTGAGCTCTCGAAAGTCTTTGTAAATTTGAAGTTTCCGATGCGAAACTTTTGGTTGCAACGTTAACCAGCACGACAAGAAGAAATCCTTTCCACGCCATTCTTTCTGTTCTCACGGACGACTTGTACAAGAACACTTGCTGCACTCGAGCCCAATGGAAGCTAAATTTTATTAAGCCAACTTCAGTCAGACTTGACCTGCTCTTTGCCAGTACGTTTGGGCTGCCTTCATCTTCGCGTTGTCCTATGTGAGAAAGGTCTGCCTTGTTATCTCATCTGTGACCAACATAAGACGTACTCGTTAAAGACAATCATCATTCTTTGCGCAGTACAAATAAGCCATTGTGCTAACGGATGACGACGCTCAGTCTGCCACAGAAAATATCTTTCTCAGCTGCTACATAACTTTACTATGTTTCATGACAACTACTATTGTTTGCAGGAGTGCAGTATGAAGTCTTGAAGCCTAAGGACACTGTGAGATCACTTTTGTGCAGGAGATTCGCTTAGCCAAAAATAATTACACGCGTGAATAGAGAGACGCAACAAAGTATGTTAAAAGCTGTCCACCTGAGATCTACTCCTGTGGTTTCATTCAACATGCAGAAAGTAAAAGTGAATGTCTTTTTTGTTGCAAGATGCCTGTGATTTTATTTCATGTGTATGTGCAGTCAATGCAAATGTGCATTCTTAAATCATCAAACTACACACACTCAAGACATTTATTTAGAGGAGGAGGGACACTGACGTTACGTTACTCACAATCAAATTCGTGTATTCATCTACTGCAGCAACTGAGATAACAATTTATGGGAACTGACACAACTTCCTTCCATCGCCAACCAAGAATGTAAATTAAGTTGTATCACAAATTTGCTGAATTATATAGCACTAAGGAAATGACATATTTTATGGCCAAACTAAATAGAAATTACCCTCAAATTGAGCAGGTAGAGTGATTATCGCAAGTGTTACGGGAAAATTTACTCGCAGGCTGACTGCTGTGAGTTTAATATACTTGGACTTGGACTCGTAACCTTAAATCTGTAAGATGTGTTACACTTCTGTAATTGTATGAAATTCTTAATCAGATTTCTTTAGATGCGTTAATAGCTTAAGTCTACTTAGAGCTCACCTGTGTGTCACACTTGCAGCTTGGAAGTTGTTGATATCTGTGAAGGATTCAGTGTCCGAAAAAGACTTTGGTGGATGACGGGATTTCGGATTGCAGAGGTTGGGTAGAGGCACGTTGTTCGTGGTCGTCGGAAGTGCAGATACTGCTGCACGATCAAAATCTCTTGGGAGGAAGGAAGAGGTGGTGAATAACGGGACTTTTATTGATTACTTGGTGCACCTCACAAACAGCTACGACTGACTGCCCCTTTGAAATGGACAAGTGTATATAGTGATTGTTGCATGAGAAGGTGTGAAGAGGAATCCAGCCAGAGGCAGGATTACATTATTACATGGCACAATAAGATTTTACACTCAAATCTCTTATACACATTCACACTTCTTCGCCCTTCCTTCCTTGGCTTCTCAGAAAGATAACATTACTCTCGTTGCTGCCTCCATTGTGCTGGGATTCTTCATGACACTACATCCTTTGTTCTAACAAATACTAATATTTGTAATCCATTGAAGCGTCTGAGTCTTAAGTAATGATAAATGAATGTATATCCTCAACCAGGACTGAAAAAACATTTTTATCATGTGGGAGGTAACGCTATAAAGTGAGGTGGACTTGAATTGAATTGGCATGCTTTCACGTGATAAATTAGGTAAATTAGTAGGCTTTTAAATCTGATGACTCTGTTCTGTTTTCATCCTGGTGATTGATTCGCATTCATATTTAGTATGCAGCTCTGTTGAAATCTTGGAACGTTGGAACGTTGGAAGTAATGGAAAGAGGTGAGCGTTAGAAAAGTGGGGGAATTGATGAAGAGCCGAGAAAAGTGTGCGCAGAGGTTGAAAGTTAATATAAAACAATATTATTGTCGTCACTTCCGGAAGATAATAAGAGATGACCTTTGTATGCAGCTCCATACCATATCAGCTCCTCCAGCGACAAGCTATTAAAATGAAGGTTTGGATCCGCAGCTTCTTTTTCTCCTCCCGAAGCTTCCGGAAGCCGCTCCACTTGCCCCTGGCCTCCTCCTTCTCCAAGACGGAGCCCTCCGAGACTGAAGCCAAAGCAACTTCCAATTTTACTGGGCTCCGTGGGCAACTTTTGCCAAAAAGCAGACAAAGAGAGCTTTGGAGAATTGCATTAGGTTGCATGTTGCTGAAGATATCTGATGGATGTTCAATATGCGTAATGTACTCACCGTTACCTAAATGGTAAGCAGACAAAAACGAATGAAGAACATTTGATGGGAAGCCAATTTACTCGCTGTATTTGTAATTATATATCATACAGAGGAATACACGACGTTACAATGATTAAATGATAATAAAAACAAGTGTGTGAAAGACGAAAAGATGTAATAATGCTTGAGAAAAAACTAAGGTTGAGTCAGGAAACTTTCTACTCATTTAACTGGAACCGTAGGTACTATTTTTTTATATGAGTTATTTGATGATTCTCCAGGTTTAAAGCTAATGCATAAAAAGTTATTGTGGTTGTAACTCCACCTCAAAACAGAAGTCCTTGTTATTATTTGTACTCTTTTAGTTCTATGAGGTATATAATTACCTGGTACAGGTGACCTAGTATATCACCAATCTACAGTTTTCGTGGAACTTTATTAGTATCACCAAGCGTTTTGAACCCCTTGCTTTACGCAGTATACTATAAACTAGTACCGTCTTCATTACCTTTCATTCATTAACATCATTATTATAGATTCATATTCATATACTACTTTGTAATATATAATAATAAGGAAGTAATAGTCATACAGCGTAACTAATGCTAAGCTCACCCTACAAAACAATTAGCAGATAGTATCAAAATTATTGTATTATGGAGAATATTATGTTCTTTTGCCTCTTTACCCCACGCACGCCGTGACCCTTCAGTTGGTTGTCCGTTCCGTTGAATACCCACGAGAATAAACGCCTAGAATTACAATAATAAGGATAGATTATCACTCAAGAACATCATTTTAAGTGTAGAGTGTGAGGTTGAAGGAAGACACTGTGAACCTAGCTTTACTTGTTTTATCTTTTGACGCAATTGAGTATAGCACTTTAATTCGAAAATATAAATTGTAAGTTTGGGATGGGTTTTATTCGCCCTTGACGCTATGGTTGCGTGTTGCCGGTATTTCTCCAGTTTCTTATTTAAAGTCAGTGTTTCACTGCTTTTGGGGTTCGAGCATACAGGAATTTTTAAAGGAGATGGAAGATCTCACATCTTCGTCAGCGGAGATACTGGAGGAGCAGGTAATAATTTCATCAATCGCGACGTGTTAAAAATGCTTAAGAGACAAAATCAAAAACTTTTTCCACAATTCAGGTGCAGACGTCTGGGGTGAGGAATGTCGACTTGGGCAACTTCAGTCTCCAGTCGACATTCGAGACAAAGAGTATGGAACTCGATTGGGAGGAATCTCAACACTTTGGGTTAACCATCCCTACGTGACACACAGTTCCGGATTCTATGCAGCTGACACTGGTCTGACATGTGAGTACGAAAACGGTTCATCACTCGTCTTTTAATAAAGCAATTATAAGCAATTAAAATTGGAATATTTGGAGTAGTCCAGGTCCAGTTTACGGGTAACAGAACTAATCCTACATCTCCGTTAGTCATGTCTGGGGCGGGACTTCGACAGTCGTATACTTTCGCTCAAATGCATTTCCACTGGGGAGACACGGACGACGAAGGCTCGGAACATACCTTAGAGGGCGTCAGGTGAAAAACAGTGCTCGTCTTTTCATTTCAAAAGAATAATTTAAAGTCAACGTACGATTCAAATATCCCATAGCTATCCTTTGGAGCTGCATCTTGTTCACTTTAAGTCTGTACATCAAAATCTAAGCAATGCCTTGAATGAGCGAGACCCTGAGTCGATTGCAGTTTTGGCTGTTCTTTTTAAGGTTAGTAGAATCTGAATGCACCAGTGCGCTGCAGATATTAAATCTTGCATCCTTGTGACTGTTGTGCCTTTCCAGCTTGGTGAAGAGAATCCTGCTCTGGAGCCAATTGTTGCCGCGGCAAGGAGTCCAACTGTTCAAGATCCTCAGCCAGCTTTCCAATTGTTTTCTAACTTAACACTCAAAGTGGCGTCCCTGTTTCCTGGAAACCTGGATTTCATTCGATACGATGGTTCTTTGACTACTCCACCTTGCAGTGAGCGAGTAGTGTGGAGTGTATTTCTGAATCCTGTGACGATCTCGAAGTCTCAGGTAAAGCTCTGTTGCTGAACAAAAGCCAAAATTAATATGTAGGCACTCATTTAAGAAAGTTGTGTGTTTACAGTTAGATGTATTCAGAAACCTCCGGAACTTTGAAAAGAAAAGAATCAGACATAATTTTAGACCAGTGCAGCTTTTGAATGGCAGAGCAGTTAAATATTTCACCAACTTAGGGTTGAGGACTGGAGTTTTTCCACGTGCGCGTGTCCAGGATGACTTATACACCGCACTTACCTCTTTTGGATCATTACTCAGGGAATTCTTCCAGGGGATTCGTACGACTTACTATTTCAAGCCTACTGTAGGATAATAACTTACATTTACACACTGTGATAGCCCTAGCATAATTTTGGTTAAGTAATATGCACAAAAGGGAATCAAAAAATGATTGAAGTGTCTCATTTTAATACCAATTAAGAAACCTTCCTTCCGTGAAGAACAGTGAGTACTTCCAATTTCCAATTAGTTTAAGGTTCTAAGATTCTAAGTATTAAATTATTTTTCATTCGTGGGCATAACCTTCCTTTTCACGCTATAACTTACTGTGCAATAAATTCTCATTGCAATTGATTAATATTTAATAACTCATACTATAATACAATTTATTAACTAAGCAACCTTCCCAATAACCCAACAAAATCAAGATTACTCATCATTTCGTCAAAACGCATTTGTAACTGGTACGAGTTAGTAATTTGTTATTCGCGTATTCACAAGGAAGGATTTTTTGTGTTGGAAAGAGAATTCCATTTCATACACAAGCACTGATAATTATTGCAACTTCTGAAGCTGGAGAATTAAGGCTCAGTACTGCTTCTCTGACCCTCGTGATTCTTGACGATATAGAAATTAGAAAAATGTAAAGAATTGATAAACCCCAAAGGTAACACATCACAATGAAATGCAGCATGACGAAAGTGTATGGGATATGGGAATCTCATCATCAGGTGAAGCTTCAGAATGAAATGCAGCATGACGAAGGTTTATGGGAATCTTATCATCAGATTAAGCCTCATGGGCACAAAGCCTTTGTATCGTGGTCTTGAGACTTGAGACTAGAAACATCAAATAATCTGCACACATCGACATCATACATCATAAACTTCATTCATAAATCATAACTACACACATTCACATTAATGAATGGCTGTAATGTAGGCACCCCACCAGACACAGATTAAACCAATCAATTACAATGATACTCCTAATATTAATAATACCATGCACTCCGCATGCATTAATGAATTTTGACGATTACTACGTACTGCTACTTAAGAATATAATAGTTGGTTTTCGAAGTAATTAGACACACTTCCATATTACTCGAGGAGTGACCATACACTGGCGAATAGAATGCCTAGTCCCGTCCAACTCCCTAGCAGTTAGCCAATTACTAAGCTGCACATCTTCGCACATATCTTCTTCACCCACCACCGAAAAGCACCTCCGCACTGTCTTTCTCGCTGCTCATTAAGTGTCTTTGCGATTACCGTCTTACCTGTCCACGGTGACCAGCGGAGTAGCCAGGATTGGAGGCTGTGTGTGGAGGCAGGCTGAGACTTTGGCCGGATGGTCACACTGTGGTGGATGGACTATTGAACTTGGAGTTGGACTTTGGACCGACAGAGAGGAGGATAAACAGAGCAAGCCACACACACACACTCCTCATTCATCTCTAGACTGCACACACAATCGTACACACTCTCTCTCACGTACACACACACTCTCGCCCTACTTTATACCTACTCCTACATAAGATACACACACACACGGTAGTCACCTTCCTAGAAACTTCCAATAAAAACAATATTTCATAGTTCCAAGTTCCATAAATTGTCCGGGACAATAGTTGGCATCTTTCAAAGTCTGAAGGATCTATTAATACTGCCATCGGCTACTTACTACCGGAGTGCTCACCTTCAGTATAAACTGCCAATTAGTATCGAGTACAAACTACAAACTCGCACAGTAATCGGAGAAACGCGCTCACGTGAAAATCCCGAGGCAGCGGATTTCGGTGACTCCGGTGAGTGGGAATTCGGTGTGGAGTGGAGAGTTTCGGAGGAGGGAAATTCGAGTAAGTGGGTGCGGTTTGATTTTGCAGGGCGAGTGGGTGTGGTGAGTTGGAATGGCTGAAGCTCACGCCGCAGTCGCGTTCTCCCTCTCCGTCTCTCATGAAGGTTTTAACGTCAACTTCGATCGGGAAGTACTCAACTTAATTTGGCTGTCTGGAAAACGGTCCTGGAGAAAGCGAGGACAACGTATTTATGTAAGCAGTGTTGTTTTATTGGCAAAAAAGGACTTGTTAACGGAGGAGTCCGAATCATGTGTATTTTAGAAATCGGGAGTGACGTAGGGATAATGCGATTGTATATTTGCATTTGTGGTTTGGTTAGAGTGAATGTGTTAATCATCAGAGAGTTTTTAATGGGGGGAGTGGGGAGAGAAATGTCATAAAGTTACTGTGCTGGTGGATTTTGCACATTAGACTTCGCTCTTACTTAAGTAGATGAACAGGAATAATAATTGGCAGGGAGGAGGAAGGAGCACAGCCAAGTGGTGGATGTATAAATGGTGAATCCTAATTCATTTAATGTTGAAGTTGTCTCTGAATAATGGCCAAGACGCATCGTTTTATATGCATTTTATAGTTTTCCCTATTGGATATTAAGTGCCTGCTAAATGAACACGAAATTAATTGATAATCAACCGTAGATTTTATTACTTACTGCAGCAGGAAAATGTTTACTACAGTTATTGATTATTGATAACGATATTCAGTTTCTCTGGATATAATAAGTTTCCTGTGTTTCTTCAATCTTGTTTACGTAATTCAGTGGTTGTAGAGTTGTAGCTCCATGCTGGGTTCTGTATGAAAAGATAATCTAATCAGTTCACAACCTTTTATTGCCATTTTGGTAGTTTTCTCGTTTGCTTACATTGATGATTGAATGTGTGACATCATTTGATCTTGTCGCAAGTCTTGAAAGCGAAGAATGACGGATGGGGAATGAATTGCCCATTGATAAAATCTAAAAGGGAACATTCAGACTTACGTATTATGTACACTTATATACTGCTGTGTGTAAAACAAACCAGGAAAATAAAAGAAGTCTTTTTGTTGTAGGTCTTGTTTGGTATATAGTCCAATGCTCTTACGATAGTGTGACAGCTTAGGAGCGGTTTTCAGCTCAAAATGTTGTTGTAGGATCCACTTACTTAGGTTGATATTATGTTCTGAAGACTTGTATAATGTAGTCTCATCTCCGTTGTCTAGGCTCTGTTGTAACACAAGCACAATAGGGCTACAGCTATTGAGCTGGGGTATAAACGTAACAATGAGGTCATGAAGAAAATTTGAATTCATTAAATGCGCAGGATCTTAGGAGCTAATAGCTAGTAAAAGTAGTAAAGGCTGCGCAACAACACCAAACACGTGCAAAAAATATTCATGATTGTTTTATTATGAGTTAGCAGTTGTAGCAAATAATGGCTTAATGAGATGTGCATGTCTCATGGCATGGAATCGGGGATTGCAAAGGTGGAATCATCGTTAAGGGTAGAAACTTTTCTGTTTTACAGCGGACTAGATCATACATTGGATGCTTTAGAAACAATTAAACTTTATAGTTTATAGTAAAATAATATTTGGAATTGGGAAGTATTTTTAGGATATTCCGACAGTCCCATGAGCTCAAGTTGAAGTGACAATATGCTTCTTTTCCTTTGGGTTTAAAAAATTTTAATTGTCAGGAAATTGAGGGCAGTACTGCATCTTGATATAGTAGTAATAGTAATGGTACTGAGCTTTTGAGATTCGTTCTGATGTGTGAAACACAAACATAATATTCTCGTTTAGGTTCAATGAAACAAGTTTAAGCATAGAAGATGGTTATGTGATATGGTTTTATTGTTTACTCATTCTTGATATTAGCAGATACGTAGTAGTAGTAAGGAATATCTCAATGATTGTAATAATATGATAAGGATAAAAAACTCATCCTATGCAATACTTATATAGCAAATCAGCAAGCAAGAGGAGGTTCTTAATAGTAAATGAAAAGGGAGCTCATAATATCATGTAAGTTGGGGGTTGAAGTGGTTTAAAGTTAAGTCCAACTTGAATTCATGGAATTCTAGTCGTACAAATCCACCTTTGTCAAGGGAAATGTATGTATAGTAGTGGTGCAAACTAATCATGCTCGGCCTCATTTTTATCGATTGTTGTACTTGTGAACTTTGTTCGATAATGATTACGGTAATGGCTAGTCTGTATAAATAATTTTTACAAAGCAAGTGGGAACAACCTTCCGTGGAGCAGCATTTTGTAATGCATCACTACGTACGGCCGTTGAAAAGTTGCATGATTTCGTTTTTTATTGCAGCAAGGCGTTTTGTGGATGAAATGTAGTAATTATGAAGTAACTTGATTGACAGCACTGAATTAGGATTAAAGTGATAATTTTGATAAGGTATGAAGATTGATGTTTAGGAGACTTTTGGCAGACTGTTGTGAGTGTGAGAGCAGAGAACAATTCTCAAGGTCGCGTTGCACATTTTTCTGTAAAACTCAACAACAAAATGTACGTTGTGTAGTTAGTATTCCAGGATTACAAGATTATTACTGTAGGACTGTAAGATTGACACGACTGATAATGCATTAATTGTTCCTTGTCCTTCCAACTTTCATGGAATACCTTCACAAATGACTTTGGTCATAATAGGTGGAGTAGTGGAGAGTAAAAGATATTGAAGCTACTCGGAACAAGGTAAAGAACCTATCAGAGAAAGAACTTATGATGTGGATGTCAGTTTCGGATATGAGGAATTCAGGATGCAGGAAAGAATGAAAAGGATTATTACTGACTGGGTTTTAAGGTGTGTGAGAAACGTTCAAGTTTTATGGGTTGTGCCTTAAGTCTCCTCTCAACCCCATAAACGAAATAGAGTTAAGCAAACATAGACTCAGACTCAGACTCAGAAGTTAACTCCCGTTGAATCTGAACGGTTCTTCAGTCTAACGCTTACCTTTGCGTTTGATTAAGAGTGTTAGGACACAAAAGGTCATTCCGTTTAAGATAATTTCATAGTTCACACTTATAAAAGGCAGCTCGAAGATTTTCTCTCACTTGACTTTAAATAATTAATTACTAAAACAGAGCTAGTTTCTGGACAAAATCCAATTTCATTAACAACATGGAGATATTTTTCAACTGGCACAGAATACAAATAGTAAGTGGGGAGTGAGCATAAAGAGAAGGAGCAAATCAAAATTATTCCATCGACTGGAGGATTGATTTATAATTGAAAGTTTATGAAAAGTTGAGAGTACACATACTGGTGTGCAGAAACATTTTGCTGGTTCATTTCGGGTTATGGGAAAATTGCTGAGACTAAAAATTCACGTTCGAGTGCATAAAACAAGAATTAGTGCTGCTCGTGGTAGTCGGGGTATAACCTAAGGGTTCTCACAGTATGGCCTCTCAATTATATGTATTTTTTATGGTTTCCCAACCTGTGATCTTTAAATAGAATGTCTTACTTAACTTAATCCAAAAGTTGTAAACAGTATGTTTGAAAATATGTTTGTAAAACGAAAAATTATAATTACCTACTCCAATATCATAATATCATTTTAAATGCGTTCAACTGCTAGAAATTGACCTCAAACAGGGGAAAGTCAACAGGTTATCCCTCTTATGTCATGAATCATTACGCGAAGTAATTTAGCATACAACTTAGTTATCGTTCATGCCTGGTTTTTGTTGTATTTAGCGGAAGGTCACTGAGTGCACGTACAAATAACTTGCTAAATTCTATATACTGCGTGTGCTCCAGCAACACATGGGAAAGGTGCGTGAGGTCAAGATGTTAAGATATTTGATTTGAATAATTGCAGAATAATGTCCGATGTGGAATTTATCCTGGATCCCTTAAGGGACTAACAGTGTCGATAGTTTCTCTTGGAGGTGTTTACCATGCAGGCTACGATCCAACAAGGGGACTCATTCCTCTAGTGGAGCAGTACTTACCAACGTAAGTTACAGTATAATTGGATAAAAAAACATTACGCTGTACTCGTAAATTACCGTTTTAGCGGACCATTAAGCAAAGGGTTAAGCTGTGCTTTGGTTGGAACTGCCATTTGGTCAACGACTATCTTTACTGTACGCCATGTCTTAAAACTTCTGTTTCAATACAAGGGTAAGTCGCATTTCTTTCAGACCCAAAGAATTTACTGTAAGAAGAAAATTAATTAATCACTTTTTATTATGTTAATCAGGATGGATGTATGAAGAGCGAGGAGCAGGAAGGCAAGTATCTCTTGCAACCAAGCTATGGCATGCAGCGGTGAAAGTATTATCAGGATGGAATTCACCAATGCTGTATAGTTTCCAAGGATCCTTACCCTCCCTTCCCCTGCCTAGCTTAGACGAAACTATGTCACGGGTTAGTACACAAAATAATAAATTCAAGTTAATATGAGGATTGTTATGTACGAACTGTGTATCTTTGTTGATTCTGTACAGTACCTTCGCTCGGTGCGACCACTTCGTAGCGATGAAGATTACCAAAGACTTGAAAAGCTGGCCACTGAATTCAAAGGTGGCATTGGAAGAAAACTACAACGTTATTTGGTGCTTAAATCATGGTGGGCAACTAATTATGTCAGCGATTGGTGGGAAGAGTATGTGTACTTAAGGGGCAGGACTCCAATTATGGTTAACTCCAATTTCTACGGACTGGATGCCATTATGATACATCCTACTAAAGTCCAAGCTGCAAGAGCGGCCAATATAACGCATGGAGCATTATTGTTCCGCCGATCAATTGAACGGCAGCATTTAGAGCCAATTATGATTCAGGGGCTGGTTCCCCTGTGCTCTTGGCAGTACGAGAGAGTTTTTAATACATCCAGAGTGCCTGGAGAAGATACAGATCGTATTCAACACTTGGATGATAGTACATGGATCGCTGTTTACTGCAAAGGACGCTACTATCGAATGCCAGTGTACTACAAAGCAAGACTCATGGAACCTGCAGAACTTCAAGTAATGTTCGAGCGTATTTTGGCAGACAATGATAGTACTAGTGCTAAGGGGGAAGAAAAATTGGCTGCCCTTACCGCATGGGAAAGACCATATTGGGCGAAAACTAGGAAGCAGTTTTTCTCCAAGGGAATAAATCGAACAAGTCTTGATACTATCGAGAAGGCTGCTTTCGTCCTTGTTTTGGACGATGAGGAATACTACTTTGATCCGGTACGATTTTATTAGTGTTTTTTTTGTTTTGTTTTTCAATCTTACATTGTTTGTCAAACTCCACTTAATAATATTTTTGTTAATGATACAGGAGGATCCCTCTAAGTTGAACCATTTTGCTCAAAGAATGCTTCACGGAAATGGATATGATCGCTGGTTTGATAAATCCTTTACTATCGTAATTGCAAAGAATGGTCGAGTATGTTATTATCCTAATAAATATTACACTCATTATAATTATAAATTTGAATTGATAATAATGAAGCAATGTCATTTTTTCAGATGGGATTCAATGCTGAACATTCATGGTAAGACAACCACTCAGTTGTCTTTTATTTCTAAGTTAGTAGGTTTTCTTACACTACATGAACGATTCCAATTACAATTTACAATCTGTTTAGGTCGTATTGATTTCAAGAATTTATAAATAGTACACAGCGCACAGAGTAGGGAATTTCTCTTTTGAAAATCAGTATTACGTGAGAAGCCAATTCGTAATAGAGAAGTTTTTTAGCTTTTAGTAACTTTATTCATCATTAATATTAATTACAGTACTACACAGTAACGTAGGAAAACTTTCTTTCTAAATAACATCGATTCACTCTGCAAGTAGCAAGGTTCACAATCATAAAGCACTAAAAATCCGATTTATTTATAAACGTATCGTGATACTGACTGAAATTACGAACCATTTGTCTCTGTTTTACTATTGTTGCAACCAACTAACAAGTAATTTCGAATTGATAATAATGCAAAGAAGATAATGATTTGGTGTGTGAATTAATTGTTACTGAAGGTCGGACGCTGCGATCTTATCCCACATGTGGGAATACGTTTTGGCAGAAGATCTCGAAAAAGGGTAACTCTTGACTTATATGTCAATTTTGGTGAAGGTTTTTCTCATTTGCACTTATTTCGAACATCTCACCAATTGCAATTTACTTTGCTTAAATTTTTCTCACTGATTTTCGATTTGGCCTCAGTTTTTAAATGTATTGCTGCATATGAAGTCAATATTTATTATTCGTGCGACTACAGAATTCAGCAGTAGCCTAGCAGTATCGTTAGGTAGGTCGACATAGAAAAGGTCATACGAGTTTTTACAACTGATTATTTTAGAGTTGAAGACTAACTATAAGACGCCCGTGTTTAAAGTATTGAATGAAGTAAAAACTGTATCTTTCAAACAACAAGGTCGGATGCACCAATTATGGGTCATTTGTGGGAGCACTGTTTAGGAGAAGAGTACGAGCTCGGGTAAATATTTGAACTCGAACGAGTTTCACATAATGTTTGAAGACTAGCTTTTGTGGGAGTGTAGTTGTTTTATAAATACAATAAGAGCAACTTGGACTTGGAATGTTTTACGGATGGGAATTTACGTTTTAGGGTGAATAATTGTGAGCGTCACTATATTGTGATTGATGTAAGTTGCTACTGTTTTCGTAGTGTATTGAGGGTTGAAATTAAAACTTAAGTTAACGGTTCTCTGTTTTGTTTGTAAAAGCTCTATTGCTCAAGCTTGTACAGTTCTTTTATGCAGCAATCATGTATCAATTGACTCAGGATACTTCGCTTTAAACTTTCTTTTTGAAATGTAGCTTTGATAAGCTTTGAAATGGCTGCACTTAATTTTTTGGGCTTGATTTTTTAAAAGCTTGTAAGCGATTCGTTGCTTCTCTGGTATTGCTTGAACTTTTCCTTGAAATTCCAAACGCGGTACAAGTCGTAATAAGTTCGATTACAATTATTATAACGTTGATTTTGATGTGGTTGACATTAGATACGATGAATCTGGTAACACGAAAGGAACTGTGGAAGTAGAACTTCCTCAACCCACCCGTTTGAAATGGGAGCTGCCAGTGGAAGCTGTAGAATCGATAGAGTACGCGTCCCATTGCGCGCTTGCACTTCTGAATGACGTTGACTTGAAATTGACCATGTTCAACCACTACGGCAAAGGGTTTATGAAGATTTGTCGAGTCAGTCCGGACGCATTCATTCAAATGGCTCTGCAGTTAGCGTACTACAGAGTAATTGCTCCATGTTATTTTAACTTAGCTCAGTTATATACAAATCATAAACACAAATGACAAATATATCTTGATTCCTTAAACAGGATGCAGGAAAGTTCAATTTGACATATGAAGCTTCTATGACGCGCCTGTTCAAGGAAGGTAGGACTGAAACTGTACGACCTTGTACAATCGAATCATGTGCGTGGGTTCAATCCATGGACGATAGAACCAAGTCGGTATGTGTAGTCATTTAATAATGATACAATAGGTAAAAAAAAGGTTTCGTCTCCTACATTACAATTGGTTTTCTTGTTTAGAATGCAGACAGGATCGCGTTACTTCGTCATGCATGCAAAAGACACCAACTGGGATATCAAGATGCAATGGTTGGAAAGGGAATTGATCGTCATTTGTTTTGCCTATATGTTATTTCCAAGTACCTGGAAATCGATTCTCCATTTTTAAAGGTGAAGTTTTATTTATTTCGCCGGAGTTAAAGGCTGTCACTTTGCTTGCGAAACAGCATTTTTATTCATCTTGTTCACATTTTTTCTGGCCTGTTTAGGAAGTGCTGAGTGAGCCTTGGAGATTATCAACGTCACAGACCCCTCACGGCCAGACTTCGAAGTTAGATCTAAAAAAGCACCCGGATTGTATCTCAGCAGGAGGAGGGTTCGGTCCTGTAGCTGATGATGGTTATGGTGTCTCTTATATCATTGCAGGAGAGGATGTCATCTTCTTCCATGTCTCCTCGAAGAAGAGCTCCCCGGAGACCGTGAGTTTTTTTTTTACTCAAACCCAAACTCTGTCACACGGTGACCAAAAGTGTTTTCAAGTCTTTTCCTAATTACAACTTGATTCGCTGAGAAACAGAAGTTGAACAAGAAGCAAAGTAAAAGCATGAATGTCAAGTAATGAGTTATGTTATTTTTTCAGGATTCCACGAGATTCGGAAACCACATTGTCAAAGCACTGGACGACATAAGGACGATGTTCCAATCAGCTTAAAAACTCGATAGAATTTATTTAATCGTTATTTTGATCGAGTATAGATTTGTTGCTAACTCTGTACTAGATAGTCTATAGAAATTAGTGGTTGATTTGGTACTACATTGAGTCGAATCTGAGATGAGAAAAGAGTCTTAAACAGAGATGCATATTAGACATAAGGTTTATATATAATTTATAAAGTAATCATATAACTATATTCAGCTCACAACTAATCATGTGCATTACGAAAAACTTAAGCTGCTGAAAGTGATTACCTAAAAATCCAATGCCACATAAAGAGTCGTATTCTTAAATTGTGCAGTTTATTATGCACTAGTATGTTATTTTGTGTTGCACGTGAACTTGGTGCAAGACAAATTTTTGTGAAACGTAAAGAAAATTGTTCGCGTATCAAGACAAAATATCTTGTCCATTTATGAAATCCACAAAAGTTACAGTCTACATTTAAAAAATGTTAAAACAAATGGTGTTGATTATAAATTCCTGTTGTAGAAGAGTAAATAAAAATAAACTTCATGAGTTCACTCTAATCCTACGATTGCTCTTGCTTTGTTCGACAACATTTATTTTTCAGGATTTTCATCCTTGAGTGTGTTTGGCTTCTGCTGTAAATTGTGTAATCTACATTGCCAACATCGGTTTCATGTTGACTTGAGTCTTTCTTACTCCACAAGGAAGTCTATCTGACTCAACCTCGGGATACCTTTTAAAACATCTATTTCCTGGAGATACCTTCTCATTCATTTCATCATTTTATGCTCACTAAATCTGAATTCAAAATTAAGAAGACTCGAAACTTGCCTCTTACATGACTATGATGAAACTATGTAAAACAGATAACTAGAAAACTGGAATAAAAATGTACAATGTTGAATGTTGCGAAAGAATTTCCATTTCAATTAAAAATGGGTCACATCCACATCTTTCTCCGCGTGAATAAACCAGCCTAAGACGAACTCCACTCAGCATGAATACTTTTATTGGAACATTCGGCATGCATAAAAATATTTCTTAAAGCCCCGGATACAAAACTTCACAGTAGGAATAACATAGTTGAATTGATATGGAATTCTTCGAATGTTTCTACGCTCTAAACACTTCTCATGGAGATCAAATGTATGGAAAATATCCAAATGTTTCATGAGATTCATGGCGGATGAACTGCAGATATCCTCCCAAATCGTATGCAATTCAAATTCCCTGGTGATTTGACTTTCTAACCTTCAAATCCAATCCAGCTCTCTCATGTCATGAGAAAACAGAATTTAAAAGTCAATCAAAAGTGTATCTTATTCCGTTACAAAACAACCATTGCATAAACCTCTGAGCGTCCCGAACCTCTCACAAATTCACCATCAAATAAAAATCTCGCAAGCAAGATCATGAGACTTTTACATGCGAATATATATTTATATGCGAATGCTGCTTTTAGTGAATGCTGAGCAAATGGTGATGAAATGAGTAACCATCCATACATTTTACACTTTACCAACGTGCCACCACCACACAGCACATTACCTTGTGTGGCATTATTAAAGAAAGCAATAATTGATAATTGCAGCCTTAAACACATTAAATAGCAGCAACTACCTACCTACCAAAATTATTCCAAGCTGACACACGAGGACTAATTGATTGACGTCAGTCAGTCCCACAGCAAAACAAGAAGCTACCTACAAGGCCTGTCCAGATTTTGAAAGCCCTAAAAGACAAGAGATAGATTGATAGATTCCAAAATCCAGGATTCCAGCAATAAATAGGGAAAGCAGTGAAAAGAGGTTAAATAATATGCCATGCACTACCCACGATCCTACCCAGTAGACTTGAATCTGCAATGCCATAACAATTTCCTATTAATAGTGTGAGTCTATAGAGAAGACCGTTAGCCTGAAAGTGGGGCATTGCGGGATGGAGAGAGTGAGAGAGAGACTTCTGTGTGAAATCACAGCGTCACCTTCATCCGCACCACCACCGCCACTTCCACCGAGACTTCCACACTAGTTCCAACCTTCCACCACCGTTTCCAGAAATTCCTTCTAGCCCAGTCAGTGACTGAGTCTTGGGGCTCAATACCTCATAATTGGCTTACAGACCCTCTCATATTATTCCTTATTGTTACATCTCCAAGAAGTCCTTTTAATGTACAAAAGCAATCTGCTGCGTCCTCTCAGCCTCGCCTTTTCTCCTTCTTTCTTAACCTCATCTGCGTTTGAAAATTCCTATGCAAAATTCCTGTCTCCACTTGTGAGTGAGCAGGCAAAGCAACCCAATTTGAAAGGACTCTCATCATCATCAGCAACCACTGGTGCCCTAGAACATACATAAGGCAGGAGCGATTGAGATTTGAGAGAAGCCAGTGAAAGATAGGGAGCACGAGGAAGGCACATTTTATTATTTCCTCCTGCTGCATTGCAACAACAGCTCCAACTTCACTGCTGCATTTACATGAATCTCATGATGATGGGCATATTATGTCTCAACTCCCTACACTTTAGTCCCTACCTTCTCCACTGCCTCCTCTCTTTATATTATTTCCATAATATTCCATGCACCCAGCTTTATTCGGGACTGTGGCCACACTACGAAGGAACATCATCATACGGCATGCAAGTCAGCGTGTACTACCCTCGTTGCCCATATCACTCGCTTTTATATCAGAAGAAAAGACTTTTCTACAACTGCACCTCCACACACTCTCTCCACTAGAGAGACCTTCGATTGTGGTGTATCTTTCAGAGGTCCCATCACCATACTCGCAGGCACTGCCTCTTATGTAAGAGTCGTCTTAAACGGTTTGGGGCTTGCATGGAGTACGGGGACTGGTTTCTAGTTCCTACGCCTTAAAGACGTTGGTTGGAGAGTATGTGGAGAGGTGAGGTTGGGTGCAGCAGTGGATGGATGGTATTCGAATGTAGTCGAGGAGGTCGGCGTGGGTCGGAGATGTGGTGGTGGTTTGTCGAGGGGCTGATGAAGCTGTTCTTCTGGCTGGGGTCTGGCTTATCGAGAACAAGCTTAGTTGTGCTTACTAGAGAGCCATTGTAACATGGCTGAATGTCATCTCTGAGTTCCTCTGTCCTGGTGAGTATCACGACAAGCATTTAATTCTAATTCAAGAAAAACTGAGTACTGATCAATTTTGTAGTCAGAAAAGATACAAATTAATTACGATTACGAATTTACTACTCCGTTATTAGTTCTGTCTCTCTCTCTCTCTCAGATATACTTTCATTCATTCGTGCAGATATATACGTTCATTCCCTACGGAACAAGAAGAGTGTGTGTTTCCATTTTTCAAATTCAGGAGAGGCATATATAATAGGTTATCAAACACAATAATTGTTCTCATAGGTTAACCAATTGCGTCGTCAAACAGTGATTTACCTCAAGCCAAATTTACGAAGGAACTGCGTTATATATAACACATAGGTATATATAAAGTAGTCTTAATTGTTCGTAGGTAGGTAGGTCAACTCACCATCTTAGCTCGTTGCCAGTAATTACCAGATTTCTGTTCTCCGAATTGTCCTATAAGCCCCTTCTACGAAACTCCCATTTCCTTAAACAAGCAAGACCGTCAAACAACCACCATCTCTGATATCATCGTCGACGTCGTAACGAACGGAGGAATAAATAATCTATAGCTAATAGAGGAAAGAAATAATTTTTGCATCTCTCGAGACTCATCACCACCGGAAAAGCCTTCTTTCTTTTTCATAAGATTCGTCGGTTGTTCTCTAATAGACTCTAACAAGTAACTTGGTCGTGGGGAGAGAGTTGTCGTCACACAATCTCTCGACAAGTCGACGAAATCACCATTAACTAACGACTACCGCTGCGACACCTCCTCTAGTAGACGTACGAGGTAGGCGATCCGCTAAGTATTTCCTTTGTGTTTCAAAAATAAAAAACAGTCTGTAATAATAACACAAGAGTCTGGAATCATAGTTTGTAAGGTGTAAACGAGTGAAATTATTGATATACCAAAAGTACATATTATTATTATTACTACAGGCGGAGGAGAGCTAAGGTCAATAAGTAATACACTATAGGTCATACGTTTATTGTACCAGACACCTTCTGAGCAGTCAGTATACCTTTGAAAGCCTACCTAGTGCTAAGTACTCACATTAAGGTGGGTTCGTGATCCACACTTAATCTATTACATAGAAATTTAAGTTCAAAGTCGGAGAAAGCGGAGGCAAATTGAGACCGCTCCCGTCTTATTACAGTAGAGTACAAGACGAACGTTGTAAAAGGCCTGAGTTGTTTGTTGCAATCGTTTGAGAGCAAACGTCGTTTATTGTATTAGATTAAGACGAAGAAGAAGACCCGGAGAAAGAAAAGCTCTTTTAAGTTGTGAGTCTACGGTTACATTATTCAACTGTAATAACCTAGGTTAAGTCTGCTGTTACTTTAAGGCTATTTAGAGCAAAAAGGGAACTTTCGCAACTTACTGTGATATTTGTGAAAAGTCATAAGAGACGGACTCTTAATTGTTAATTCATACAGAAACAAATCAGCACCAAGAGAATAATTAATTTAGGGGAAGTCGGCGAGGAAAGAACCTTTTGTCTCTGCTTATTTTAAACGAAACAATAATTACAACTTAAGATATTATTATACGAGGGAAGAAGAGTCTATATATATAACCACACACACACTATAGTTTTGCAAGCAAACTCACCAAGCGTTGTTTGTATAGACATTAAGATTGTAACGATAGAGAAAGTAGTTGAGTAGGCAAGAAAGTGCGGAAGTGTGGTGGACTTTTACGGAGAGGCAGCGTGAGACGAGTGAGAGTTCTGTGAGTCTCCAAAAACGTACGTGAATATGGCAAGTTGGAACTACGGACCTACGCCACGACTCAATGGATCTGCTGGAGAAGCGTTTGACCTCAAGGCTTTGCTCAGTCAAGTCACTGGAGGAGGCGTTGGCGGCGGCGGAACCAACATCCTCAACTCCAGAGGACTTGGAAGCCTCGGAGGACTCGGTGGAGGAGGTGGAGGAGGAGGAGGAGGTTCAACCAACAACTCAAGATGCTACGGTAACTCCTCCCCCGGAATAATCGGACAAGGATCTGCCACTGGAGGAGGCCTCCTCGGAAGTCTCGGAGGTTCTCTTGGTCTCGACGGTGGAAATGGAGGCGGCTCCGGCTGCTCCAGCTCCAACGGATTCTTCGACCCATTCACTTCCATGAGCACCTTCGGTTACTTCAACCCTAAAGACCCCTCAAGTAACCTCCAAATTAACACCAGCAACAATGGAGGAGGAGGAGGAGGAGGAGGAGGAATGGGACATCATGGAAGCATGAAATCTCCCAACTACAACAACTCATCCCACTCCCCCGTCTTCGGTGGGGGTAGCGGTGGTGGCGGCGGCGGTGGTGGGGGTGGATCTGGAAACTCATCTCACTCACCCATCCACTTCTTCAGCAACAACCAACAATATCAATCAAACTCCAACAACTCATCCAACAATTACTCATCCTCAAACAACAAGTCATCCTTTCCTATTGGCAACTTCTCCATCGATGACACCATGCCGGTAAGTACTTATCTGATCATCCCTCACTCCCCAAATAACTTCTACACACACACACACGTAATAAAATAAATATCCACTCACCTTATTATTCACCCCCACACCCTCTTCTTTAAAAGCACGCCTCCCACATGCCCACATCGGACCAAAACAAAGCAATCGAAGCAGCAGTCAGCAGTAGCACAATAGTAGCAGCAATAATATAAATCTGAAGGTGCAAAAAGTAAAGTTTCTAGGAGTAGAACCCAAGTCCTTCTCTCTCGAGTCCGGCGTTCTATCGCAGGGCTCTAAGTTGCGTGTCATAGCGTTAGGCTGCGGCGCTCCCCACTTGTCGCCAAGTCTCCGCACCCCAGTAGCATTGAGGAGGTCGGGCTGCACTTGAGTGAGGAGCCTCAACTTGTGCTGGCCTACAGAATAAAGCTCAGTTGTAATCGCAATCCTCTCAGGTTGGGTGCCTGGCGGTGAGGTTTGATTCCGAGCTGTACTTCTAGAAAATACAGCGCAACCGGCCCTAGGGCCCAACCTTTTGTCCCATTTCGATTCCCTCTGTCTTCGACTTACTTTTTGCACTCTCATTCTCACTTGGCGCACAGAACAAAGCTCAGTTTTAATCGCAATTTCTTCAGGTTGGGTCCCTGGTGGTGAGGTTTAATTCCGACCTGGACTTCAAAAACCGGCTCTAGGGCCCAACCTTTTGTCCCATTTCGACTCCCTTGACCTCCGACTTACTTTTTGCACCCATCATTCTCACTTCACCTTTCAATCAATTGTTTACTAGATTGTAGATAGTTCTTAATTGTTATGTGACCAGTTTTGTAGTATATTTTGTATTTTTTTACGAAGAGGGTTCTCATTAGAAGTAGAATGGTTTACCTGCTTCAAATTGGTCATATTGAGTTAGTCAAGGTGATTGTGGATTAAAATTCCGTACCGCGACAGGTTTTATCGCGTGGTGGAAAGTAGTGAATGTTAATTTTCCTACGTGTGTGTGAGATTTTTAAATAGTTTTTATTAATGTGTTTGTATTTTCGACTGCAGGAAAGAAATCAGCAGCAACAACAGCAGCGACAGACTAACAATTCAATATTCGACAATGACGATGGAGGAAACAACCATTTTGGAAGTTCCGGAAACTCCAACAACTCATCCAATCATTTTGGGGGAACATTCAGGGCTGAACGGGATGGGAGTTACAATAATAGGGACGGACAGTCATCCAACTCGAGAGGAAATAATGATCATAGCAGTGGCAGCGGCAGTGGAGGTGCTGACGGCAGTTTCAACCAGGGCGTTCGGGAGACGGGCATCATTGAGAAGTTGCTGGTAAGGAGGATATGGGGATTATATATTAGGGGGATTAATGAGGAGTAAATTTTTGATGGTAATTGACTCATTATGTGTTTTTGTAGCATTCGTATGGATTCATTCAATGCTGCGAGCGACAGGCGCGGTTGTTCTTCCATTTTAGTCAGTTTGACGGAACTATTGAGCATTTGAAGTTGGGAGACCCTGTTGAATTCGAAATGACTTATGATCGACGGACTGGCAAGCCTATCGCTAGCTCTGTGACGAAGATTGGACCAGAAGTTGTCCTGAGTGAAGAACGTGTCACTGGAACAGTCACTACTGAACTACATCATGAAAGTAGTGGGGAACTGCAGGGACGGATTAGCTATGAGAACCGAGGGGAGTGCTTCTTCCTTCCATACTGTCAGGAAGATATCGAAGGCAACGTCACTTTGAGTGTTGGAGATACCGTCTCCTTCCAAATTGCAACTAATCAAAGGAGCGGAAACCTAACTGCTCGATATGTTCGATTGGAAAATCCGGCTAGACCTGTGCGATACAAAGGAATCGTCAGCTCCCTTAAGGACAATTTTGGATTTATCGAAAGAGCTGATGTGGCCAAGGAGATTTTCTTTCACTTTTCCGAGACCCGGATGAGCGATGATATTGGAGTGAATGATAATGTGGAGTTTAACATTCAAACCCGAAATGTAAGAAAGTTTATTAATATTATTGAGAATCAAATACGAAGGAAATCAATTTACATTTTTACATATAACAATTTTTTTAATTTACAGAGTAAAGAAGTGGCTTGCACCATCACCAAGCTTCCGCATGGCACTGTCGTGTTTGAAGATATTGGCACGGATATCCTTAAGGGCCAGATTTTGAAGCCTCTAGATAAGTCTCAGTGTGTTAGCCCCACCTTAGGACCAACTCCAAGAAGTGAAACAGCCCAAGGTCGACTTCGATACAGAGGACCCGACCGCCAAGAATTGGAAGTCATTTTTGGAGAGAAAGATCAAAATGGGACATTTACGATGAAACATGGTGACTGGGTTCAGTTTCAACTTGCTGTCGATCGAAGAAACAAGCAGCAGCGAGCTACGAATGTGACATTGCTCGAGGAATCATTCGGCGTCTCAGGAGAAAGAAGAGAAGAGGGAGTCATCTCCGTTATCAAAGGGGACGTGGGTTATATTGCCTGTGCAGAACGGGACTGTAAAATGTTCTTCCGTTTCTCTGAACTACTTGACTACGGGCGAATCCCAAGAATTGCTGATGACGTTGCATTCACTATAATTCAAGATCCAACCAGCCCAATGAAGCAGAGTGCCATAAGGATTAAATACTTGAAGCATGGGACGGTTCAGTTTGAGATTCCTGTTAGACAAGGACTGCACGGAGCTGTGGTAAGGGAGCCCAGTACCCCTTGGGTGAGCCAAGAAGCCCTGGTCGGGATTTTGCCTTCTCTCAGCAACCTTGGACTACCTCCGAATGTAACTGAGAGACTCATCCAGTCTCTCTCCAGCGCTGAGGTTCTGAGTCAACTCACTGGCGGTGGAGTTGGAAACAATGAAGCCCAAGGTGAGCCTGGAGTTATTCAGTTCCAAACAAGCAATGCAGGTGGGTGGTCACAAGATACGATCATCTTTCACTGGAAAGACTGCAAGAACTTGAGGAACATACGAGTGGACACTAAGGTTAGTCTCGTTCTTTACGTAATCATTATAATTTACGTTTCCTTCAATCACTGATGTTTTCTGTGTGTGTGTGTTTTGCAGGTTGTTTTTGACATCCATCAAGTACGGAAAAATAAAGAGTTTGTTGCTGCAAACATCCGTGCTGAAGATGGAACCTCAGACAGTCCTTTAGGATCCAGTGCCAATCTTGTTGCAGAAACACTGGCTGGATTGAACATGAGAATGCGAAATCAAAATCAAACGTCACCACCTCCTTCGAACTTCTCCTCTGTGGTCCCTAATAACTTGTCGTCCTTGTTGAATAATCACAACAGCAATCATCATCAGGCATTTAGTGCTGATTCTTCGTCTTCTTCGGAGCCGGAGAAACTAAACAATATGCACCATCAGCATCATCTTTATCAACAAAATCAATATGGCAATGGGGGAATCAGTCCTCCTCCTGGCCATGGACTCTCGTCTTCGTCCACCTACTCGAGGGACAGTTCGCCTCCTGTCGAAGCCGAGAAGGAACTGTTCCTTATGAATGAGATGATGCTGAGCATGAGTGGAGGCCGCAGGGACTCGTCCACCACTCCAAGTGAATCTGGTGCGAGTTCTGATATGATGATAGGAAGTGGAACAGGAGTTAACGGAGGAATGGAGTCATCCTCAAGCAGCCCTGGAAGTCGAGACAAGAGTCCCAGAGTTGTGATGAAAGGATACATTGCTGCGCTTAAGGACGGATTTGGATTCATCGAAACAATGGCCCAAGATGGAGAGATTTTCTTCCACTCAAGGTATTGCTAGAAGTTCTGCAATCTACTTCTATCAGCTGAGTTGCATAAAGTAAAATAACTTATGCGATTTTTTAGTTCCCTTGTTGGTGACTTCAGTGCATTGGAAGTTGGGCAAGAAGTTGAATATGTTGTCAGTAGCAAACCCAGTCAGAGTGGAAAGAACGCTGCAGATATCGTTAAGCCGTTGCCTAAAGGATCGATCGGACGGGCAGCTGTTTTTCCCGATATTCTACAAGGTGTGGTTGTGCGACCTCTTCGAGGGGCTAACCCTGATCAGTCTGAGTACACAGGGCTCATTGATGGCCAAGATGGAATGAGTTACATTTTTGGCATTATTTCGATGCTAAACAAGAAAGAGCTCCTTCAGGTATGATTTCTCATTAATGCAGTCTTGAATTCCAAGATTTCCAAGTAGCGTTTACTGAACAGTCCTCTTTGTATATTATAGGCTGGAGAGGCTGTTGAATTTCAACTTGATGCTCAAGGCAAGCCAGTTAACATCCGAGCAATTAGGAAAAAGATGAGAGCAGCTGTTGAAGCTGTAAAAGGTAAAAAAACGTTTAAGCATGTATGCATGGTGATTGTCTTTTTGTGGTGATGGGTCATTCATTTTTGAATTTTTGATCCGATTGTGTAAAGACGGAATTGGATCCACAGGTCAATACGGCTTTCTCTCTTATGAACTGGAAGATGGGAAGAAATTATTCTTTCACATGTCCGAAGTCAAAGATCATCAGCACTTGAATCCTGGAGATGAAGTTGAATTTGTGATTTTGCAAAATCCCAGGAACGGCAAGTCATCTGCATGCTCAGTTGTTAAAGTCGGGTACGTTGCTCCTTCTTTTGAACTAATTTGCATATCTGAATTGAAACTTAACCAGATCCGTTTATCTTGTGCTTTAGTGAGAGCCAGCGTCCTGAGCGTCTATTGAATCGTGTCTCAAAGGTATCAGTAGATGAGTCAGGACCCCGTCTTGTTGTAGTTCGCCAACCATATGGTCCCGATGGAACGAAAGGATTCAATGTTCCTCGTTTGCCAAGAAGAGCTGGAAGCCTTGCATCATCCCGAGATTCCAGCGGAAGTAACTAAATTCACATGGAACGCAATTCTCCAGTGAGCCCCACCAACAAACTTGCCACACAGCTTCTAATTTCATGGTAAATAAGTACCAACTAACAATTTTATGCAATTCAGGTGCTATTTTGTAAATCTCATAATACGAAGTTAACTGAAGTACCCGTGTGTTTTGTAAATAGTAAGCATCTAGTTTCGTGTAACATAGTGTTGGTCGTAAAGCACTTTAAAAATAACTGCAAATATAATTTAAAGTATACACAAATGATACAGAATACCAAGACCACAAATTGTTCAGACGCGTGAAGCACAAAAGTTGATAACTGAATTTTCGAAGCAGAAATGTAAAGCATTTTATTGCCTGTAATGAAAGAAATCCAAGAGTCTTGTCAAAAAAAGTGTAACGTTCTCATTGTCTTCTTCGTCTTCGTGAAGTATTTTAAAATCGTGAAACTTGTAACGTATCTTGTCGTGATGATTTAAAATTATGAAACACACGAGTTAACTTAAGTAAACGTAAAGGTTAGGATTAGAATTACTTAGCCATAAAAAGCGAACGAACGTAGGAAAATTAGGATCAAGTGTTAAGTTTATAAGATGATCCCACACCTTCTTCCTGAATTAACGTAGACAAGTTTTGATTTGAAATTGAACAACGTAACTTGGCTAATAGCAATGCATTTAAGTAACAGCAAGAAAGCAAATTTTTTAAGGATCTAAAAAGTAATAAGCGTCCTTTCTGTAAAACTTTTTAAATATTCTCCATCGACTTGTAGGATACAAACTATATTAAAAGTTAACCAGGGAGGCAACTAATAGAACGAGATATGAATTTTGCAATCTCCAAACTGAAAAGACTGGAAAAATAGAAACTATTATAATTTTAATTTCAAGTAAATATAAATATTTAGTTTGTTCGTGTTTCTGATAACGATGTGTAGAAACCGTAGGTTACGAATCAATTTATTCCACTCGAGAATAAAACAAAAGAGGCGAAGTGGCAGTTAATCTAAAATGTCGGATGATTAAGAGACTAAATAAGGAAAAAGAAAACCTAAGACGCTTCAATAATTATATCAAACATTGTGAATTTTTAAGAAGGAAGGATGGATCGATGGTGACGACTTGTGTGAATGTAAGACAAAACTCATTTTGCTGGGCGATTTTTCACAAAAGTTTGAAACACGGGTTTGATTCAGTGTTGTGCGTGTAACGTCATGTAAATCATTTAAGTTAATTAGTTTTGTATACTTTTCTGAGTATGTTTGGCAATCATATTGAGAAGTATGATGCTGTATGCTACGAGAATGTCTGAGAAAAGTTTGTTTGAACCGAATGATGTTACAACACAATCACCACAACCACCCCCATTACAGTACAAGTTAGAATGACACAAACAAGTGGATGTGTGTGTATATATGTGTGTGTGTGTGTGTATGTGTGTATTTGTAATATACAACAACTCTTTAGTTGACAATTATGAAGTGGGAACGCTGCTTTGATTAATTTGCTTCTCATCTATTTATCTGAGTACTCATGAATACTGATGATGATCGAGTCACGAACAAACAAGTAATACATATGTACGTAACTGGTGTAATAATAAAATAAACTCACATCATTTCCAGTACATCACTGCACTACTTTACAGCACACAAGCCTTTATTTTAATTATTCAAGCGCTTATCATGAAGCTTATCATTTTGCAACCACCTTTTCCTGCTTGCAAGCATTAATAGGTTTAATACTTTGCAGGGTTCACTTTCTCCATTGGCGAGAGAAAGTTGTGTAGTAGTAGAAGTTGAGTTATTATTGTTGTTCGTCTGATGTTCCTCCACCGAATCTAAATAGAATGTTAATAGTTACACACACAGTTAGGAACTGCGTTATATATACACACACCTATCAGTCGTCGTAGTCTCATCTTGCTCATGTAAGAAATGACAAGTCCCCAGGTATTGGTTTATCTCTAGTTTGCTTAATTATCTCAGCACTGGATCTCGAGAATGGTTGGGAAATAACTAAAAGTGTCTCCTTGTCCTTCTACTAGGGCGTATAACAGTTGTGGTGTTCCTTCTACTTGCAAAGATAACTTACAGAAAATTGCATATCGTAAAATGAAGCCTGATTTGCATGTTAGAAACTGAGACACTATCATTATTATTCTGCGAGGCTAGAAAAGTGCTTTTCATTTAATAGAACGAAAGTATTGAAGATGATGCTGAGAGTGTTTGCAGAATATTATGTGTACAGTTTGGTAGACACTTAAGCCCATTAGTTAGAGAATTAGAGGAAGTGAAGGTATGTTTCTAGAGAAGAAGTGTTTGTTTTTGGGATTTTGTTGTTGAATAGTTATTTTTGTGGGGAACAGTAGTAGTGGAGGAGTTTAGAGGTCGTAGGTCGTGGAATAACAATTAAGGCTCAAGTGATTGGAAACGTATTATGCAAACTGTGTTGCTAAAGAGCTCTATATTATGAAAAGATAAGTCCTTCTTCCATTTCCTTAATGGTAACGTAACTAGTTGGCAAAAGAATTAATGATATTATAAACTAGTGAGGGTTATTCATTAACATAATGCAATAAAAGTATAAAGAGAAGCCACGGAGGGACTACATCCACATGAATAAATTTGAAAGCCAAAAAGACAAGGAGACTAACTTCATTTCCTTACGAGTACCCCACACGTTTACTAGGGAGGAGACAGATTAACTAATAGACTATTTATAGCTCATGATGATAACGTAGTTGCTGCAAAACGACGACGATTGATTACCACACGAAAGATAAGTTACAGAGACAATATACAGTAAGATTTCCTTCTCAAAGAAATACCTGGAATGGCGAAGTTATTGTGTAGGACGTAGGATGGCTTCTCTGTGAAAGTATTACACTCTGTGGTCACGTTCTTGTGAATTTTCTCCGGAACTATGCAGCATCCGCTGTCGCTGTTGTACGCTGCGTGCGTGTGAATGATGAAATTAACCTTTAACGGAGAGTAGGACAGTCTACCTCGAAATTAACTAAAAGTTTCGTGTGCTTTTGTGGACATGCCTTCCTCCTTGAAGGTCTTAAATATGCGAATCCCTTAAACTTAAGGCTTAGAAAGCCCCTTGGAGAAGCAAAGCACTTTAGGATTTGGGAATCACGGTGCATCTTAAATATATCAGGGATATAATCACACACCGATGAGTTTAATGAAAATCATGTTAATTGACGCAGCTTCACTAAACAAAATACTGAAAAAACTAATAGACTAAGTTACAAGAAAAATGTACTTATCTCTCTGTCAATCAATCATCACACATCTGTCTAATGAAAAGTAACGAGAAGCTTTCTTAAGTAACAATTAACTAACATAAAGACTCTGTAGATTATACTTTAAGCATTTAAACTTAGTCGAAAATGCAGACAGGCAAGTTGATAAATCGAATCCAATCCAGAAAGTGTCTTCACTTCTTCTCTATTACATACGACTACCATTACCATAAACCGTAACCATTGTTGATGATGATTTCATTCTAACGGAAAAAGCAATCCAAGACTTAATCATTAAAAATTAGATCTCTTTCATTATTACTCTTTATTCCTAAGAATTCTTTTTTCAAAGTTATATTTCGTAAATAACCACAAGTTTGTGTGCAGCGTGAGTGTAGAGAAAGCTGATAATAAAATACAGGAGCAGCGTCTCCGTTGCTCCGCCGCTTGCTTCGATGTCATATATTATTATTATAAACTTGCATTTTGAATCAATAATGTTTATGTATGTGTGCTAGTTGACCTCAATTATTATTAGTAACCTGCGATGGACAGTTAACTCTAAGCTTAGGAAGGTAGCCTTTTAGGAAGTCATGAAGCGACAAAAAGTAACGTATTGTGTTGTTTTTTGTACCTTAAATAGACTTACGCAAGGAGTTTATATTATTAACTAAATATGCTGGTCTACTATTCTATTCGGTCATTTCTCATTGCATGGCGACATTAAAATTCTGACCTCTCTACTAACCACAACTCTATTTAACTAGCATGCAGCATGTGTCAAATAACCACGAGAAAAAATTATCACAACGAGATTCTCTTTTTGATGAGTTTCGAAAGTTGTTATACATATTCGCTTAAAGGAACGTAGAAGGGTTGTAATGTAATAGATAAGACGTACTTTAGATATTTATTGCGTAAGGAACTTTGATGTAACTAAAGTTCAGGAGGCTTTGTTGCTGCGAGGACAGAGGAAAGTTAGTTAGGCGTTATTTCTGAGTAAAGTTAAATAAATGCTAACTGACGAGGATTTGTTTAGGAGAACAGATGAAGGGAAACTTTAGAGACTTCAATTATGTAACTTAATGTAAATACGAAGCAAAAAGGAAACGGATTCAGGCTGAATTGTGTGTTCTTCTCTATCTTGAAATATAAAAAGATTTTTAATTAATTTAAGTATTCACTAAGTATACTGTTGTGTCAATTTAATTATCCGTAAGTTATAAGCAGTCGTTTGAGTGGGTGAAGAAGGTTACTTGCGATTTCAGTTGCACGTAAAGCAGCAGCGTCGGTAACAGCGACTAGACGAGTGTAGAGTGCTATATAATCTTTTTTAGCATTGGCTTCAAGTTTAGTTCGACTTGAGATGATACGTATGAATCAATAAGTAAATTTAAGTACAGAAACCAATAAAAAGAAATAAAATGTTAAAAAGCCCTAAAAAGAGATAAAATTCTAAAAAGCCATTAAAAACGGACAACTGCAACGTAAAACTGTAGCATGAAATGTGTAAGTACAAGAGTAAGTAGGACGAGGGATTATTTAGGATGATATTGTTAAAGTAGAGAATTGAAATCAATGTAACTGCATTATTGGATGATTAGTCTAAGAATACATATTGAGAGGAAGTGGCTGTTGAGGCTAAAGGTGAACACAGTGAAGCGTAATCTCTTGTGACGGTGTGGGCTATGTATTCTTCGACTTTGTAACTGTAACCTAAGACGCTACATACCTTAATTCTAATAGTGATCATAAGATTACGTTTACTTAGCTTAAGTATTCTATATAAGACTTTCTGTATCCTAAGGTAAACTTAATGAAACGAAAAAATCAAATAAAAATGGAAAACAAATTTTACGAGTTCTCTTATATCATTTATTTCATTCATACCGCGCCAGGAACCGAGTTTGACCGTTTGACCGAACTGATTATTATCATATTGTGAAACTATGTCGGCCGTCAGAGTGGATGAATGGTAAGCAATCAGCAATCAACCAGGAGTCCATTATCGTTTGAGCTGAATTGCAAATATTTATTGCATGACTGTATAAATTATAGTCTAACAAAAGTGAAAAATATTTTATCCGTACACGTATATAAAACTAAATGCAGTTAGAACCATAATCCGTCATCATCAGGTGGCTGTTGCTGTTGGGTTTGTTGTGGATTTTGATCATCTCCCCCATCATCATCACTTAGAGTACTTCCAAGGCCACCGTCACCACCACCGCCGCCGTCACTATCTTCTTCATCTGATTCTGATACTTCGAGATCCTCATGGATATTTCTTGGTGTTTCAGCACCCAATGGCAATTGTCTTCTTCCTATGTTTCAACAGTCAACAAAATGTTGCTGAAATTTTTGCACAAGACAGCCTCATCGATGCTGTTTTAAATCCACACATACCAAAAATCGTCTGTTGACTTCCCATCATTAGCATGGCCGCTACGGCCTGCTCGCTATCCATGTCCATCGACATATCAGCGCCTCCACTATCTCTGTTGTCAGATCCACCATCATCGCTTACGTACTCGCCTACACCAAAACAAGTCATACAGATTTTGTGGTCGAAAACCCTTCCACCTAATTATTCTCATATAGGTACCTTCTTCTCTCTCTACACCACTGGAATCGTGCATAGACGCCTCGAGTTCTTGAGAACTTTGAGAACTATTCATCAACGGAATCCGTATCAAGTCTTCTGCAAATTGCATGTCAATATCATCTGACACCGTCTTGCTGAGTTGACCCAATTCGTCATCACCATCGTCTCCAGGGCTCTATTGCAAGAAAAGTGAAATAATCCCAACGGAACACATAACGTTTTACATTTAACACACGAAAGTAGGTTTCTGAAATTTAAAAATTGGTTGTCTTACCTCAGCGTCTTCAACGAGCTCCATATCAGCATCGTCTTCATCTGACTCCGGAGGAGAATTGTCTTGAGAGGGAGGGCCGGATTGACTATCTCCAAAGTTCATGTCCGAATTCTGCGAGTCACCAAACTCCTCATAAATATTGAATTTCGAACGTGCAATATTTTCTTCAAGTGTCGTAAGCTGATCGCTGAATGGTTCTAGAAAATCGTTCGCCAGGGTCATAAGCTGTGAGCCCCTTTGATCGTAAAGAGAACCTGGTCCGTTATACTGCAGTGCATTGGTCCAAATCAATTCAATATCGTTGAAGAATTCCGTTCTATTGTGATACTTATTGTCTGTAAGCAAAAGATAAATATTACCAACACTGAAATCGGATTAAAATTCAGACTAGAACGGCAGTGAAAGTTGCTCACCTTGATTCTTCTTTTCCATTGTTTCTAGATCCATAGGCTTCTTAATATGTTGATAGTAATCTTTGATCTGTTTTTTATTCACGGGCTTAACGAATGGATAATTATCAGGCATTGATTTCAACTTTTCTAGGCATTGGTTCAAGATGTACGCCAGCCCAACCTACAGCGTCAAAAGTGATTAATATTCAAAGTATTCCTAAGTGAGGCATTGCAAATTTAATTAAGGCGTACCTGGTCATTATCCAACAACGGATTGATCATTCTTTCCAGATTTCCTAGCTGATCAGCCTTCTCTTTAAGCTTGTCTTTACATCGATTCAGAAGATTTTGAGCGTACTCAGTGATCAAACCACCAGGTCCTGAAATTATAGCTAGTTGATTGTCAAGTTCTTAAGAAAAGCGCAACGCGCATATCAACAAAATTTACCATTATACATCACAGAGTTTTCGTAAATCATTGTTACATCGGCTAGAAAATCTGAAGCAACAGTGTACTTCTTTTCTCTGATGTTTTCCCGGATTGTCTGCAGGTCCATGGGATTTTTTACTTTATCCAGGTAATCAGGAAATCGCTGTGGCATGAGCAATAAAACTTTTACCAACTGTTTATTAAACAGCTGAGTGATTTAACTATCGTGAAATAATGTACATACCTTCGTGTCAACGGGCTTCAAGAAGTGCGAGCTGTCGCTCATGTCCCTAATTTCGTTTAATATATTTTCAAAAATTCCACATATCACCACAGTTGGGTCAATCCTTCTGCGGTTGGTTGTCTTTCCTTTTTTCGTTAAGTAATCGCAATGTTCATCAGTACTGGGTTTACTTCTCTTCTTTCCTCGTTTAGCAATATTCATCGCGTCCTTAGGAACTTTGAGCAACAGCGTTCGCCGCTTCAAATCTTCGGCGTGTTTTACAATTTTACTAGATAGCTGAACTTTAGTTCCATCAACTCTAACGAGCTCCTCATCCTCAAAATCAAATGTCTTCTCTATCTCCTCTTCCTCCTCTTGAGTCATGGCTACGTTTACTCCTGAAGACGATGTTTGCGATGGACTTCCGCCTCCATTGTTATACAGAGGACATGCTTTGTTCGTCCGCATGTGACCGACCTGGCCACAAGCACCACATTTCATCTTTAAATCTGGCTTTAGTTTCACCTTCTTCTTGCGTGGAGATGAGTTCTTTTGCGGACGAGACATGCCTCCAGACCCACCGCCACTACCAGCTCCGTCATCACGGCCCGAAGAATCTTTTTCTTGGTTTCTCTTCAGACGACGAAGTTGCTCTTGGATCCTTCTTTTTTCTTTCTTCATTTCTTCCTTTGCTTGATCATCAAGCAGCGCAAACTGGCGAATAAAGTTTTCATCTTTCGTGGTTCTTATTCTCATGTAAATGTCAATAATAGCGGCCTTCCGGACTATTTCAGATCTAGTGTACTCTTTACCATCCGGTCCTTTGAACTTCCTACAATAGACGTCAGCATCAGCATTAAAAATACGCGTCGTCTCCAACAGTTTTAGGTAAATACATTTATGTACACCAAACGAACGTACCTGTGAATTTTTAAGACTCTTCCAGGGTGGTTCACAAGGCCAGACAATGTTTGTGAATCTTCTTCTTCTTTTTTCTTCTTTCGTGGAGATTTATCTTCATCCTCGGATGTTTTCTCACCTAAAATCAATTTTTGCAGCTCCCTTCGCTCCTGTTCTTCTTTCTCCAAGTTGACTTGGGTATTTGTCTTTTTGTTCGAAATTATGTTTTCAATGTTCTTTCCCATTTCTTCTATATCCGATAGTTCCGAGTCAGAACTTTCTCCTTCGTCAGTAGATAGGATCTCAGAGGATGACAGTATTCTTGTTTGTAGTTCGAATATTCTTTGGCACTCTTCTTTGTACCTTTCCTGATGCTCAGCTACGGAAAATCTGTTACCACGAGAGAACTTTGTCATTCCTTTTTCACCAGCTTTGGCTTTTTCAGTTGACAGTGTTCGAACAACATCTATAACTTCCCAACGGGACAATTTTTTAATTTCTTCCTCAGGAACGTCGAATTTTCGTAACAGCGCTTTTGCGTTATTGAGAGACAATCGACGCAAATCAGCATCAGTTCCAGTGACGATTCGTTTCGGTTGAGCTTCTTGTTCTTCTTTGTTTGTCTGAGGTTTATTGGGCACTCTGACGTAAGAGAAGCCTTCACCACAACCTGTAGGATCGGCTGGTCCAGTCAGTTGTAACAGACATTTGCCTTTCATAGCTTGAATGTAGGCACGAGTTGTGTTCCAAGGAGCTGTCTTCACTTCGTCGTCAATTTTATTTTGGTTTTCGTCGTCATCGTCATCTTGGGGAGCAAACAAGAATTTTTCGCCGTACCCAGCATCCTACGTAACCACCAAAAAATATTAGACAATATAATTTTAATGTAGGCATTGACAATAGCGCTGTTCCATCATAATCACCGTAACCATCGTAAGCTTAATATTACTTAAAGTAGCGCGTACGACGACGTGATTTATACGGCGTTTCCAACGCTTTTGAGAAAAATAATCAAAGCGTTACCTTAAGACGCTGTTCGGCAGAAATCAGGCTAAAATAAGCACAGCATTGCTCTGGAGAAACCATGGCTCTGATTTCTTCTTCAGTAGGCAGTCGAAATTCTGGCTTAATAACCCACCAGTTAGAATCAGCTCCCGTACGCTTGAAATCTGCACATTGTTTCAGCCGCTTCCTAATCGAGCTTTCGGAGTGCATCGGAAAAGCTCGCTTGATTTCTTCCATTCGTATTCGTCTTGGATTGTCTCGACTTTTCCAAAATAGCCTAAAGATGAACACCTGTGGAAAGTTTAAAAAATTAGCAAATTCTCGAACATCAACGAAATAGCTACTTAAAATTATTCCGTAATTCCAAATAGATGCAGACTTACTTGCAAAAAATCACGGACAAAATTGTTTGCACGTTTAGAATTAGGACCAGGAACTTCATACAGCGGACATTCTTGACCTGCGGTGAAGAGCGAATCCACTTCTCGAATAAAGTAATTGTTGCGAGTACGAATTACCAGGAAGTCAGAGAAGTTGACGGGGTGTATATAAATAGGAGCCCTATACATGTTATTTTCCAACGTTTGCAGCATTTGACCAGCAGTCATAACACCCAAAAAGGGAGACGAATGGGCAAAAGCTGTCTCTCCGTACTTTGTTGGTGGAGGTCCGGAGTCTTTACCAACTTGACGTTTGTAATAGTTCTTTATTTTCGAACACATTCCAACCTAGATTATTTTGGATAAGATCTGTAGTAAAATAATTTATTTGTTCACAAACCGTCGTTCTCTCATACCTGACTAAGAAGTGGCGGATGCTCCTCACAATACTCAACTAGCAGTAACTCCCCATCTTTTCCAGTCAAATCCTCCGGGGTTCTCATGAAAAATATATCACCGCCACCAGCAGCAAGTCGTTCTTGCTCTCTTTGCTGTTAGATTTATAATATTTCACATTAGTCATTAAGCTCGGTGCCAAAAATGTACAGTAGTTTATTTCGTACTCACTTTTGCTTTTTTCTTTATATGCTTCAGCAATGGAAGGACAGGGTGAGGTCCAGGATGAATGAAGGGGCAGAATGCAGCTCGCTTGGGATCGTCTATCTTGAACATTCGCATCGGAGGCCGGTGAAATGCTCTCAATCCACGCTGACTCATGTATGTTGGAATGAATGGCGCTCTTAGTTCCACCACTGGCGTCGAATGTTGAATAATATTTCCAGACGCAGATATCTTCAGTAAGGACTGTTCTGTGAACTTCGGCATGTAGTATTCATCGTTGGAAACATTATATGGATCCTTATCATCATTTTTAGGACTAGGAGGGGGACTGTCTTCTTCAATTACATTAATTACACCTGCTTTTCCTAGCAAAATCTTGGATTTCTTGACATGAGGATGTGGAATCTTTACTTTCACTGGAGCTGAGGCTCCTTGAGCTGCAGAGGGATCCACATCGTCAGGAA
This sequence comes from Isotomurus maculatus, assembly GCA_034696585.1. NCBI lineage: Eukaryota > Metazoa > Arthropoda > Collembola > Entomobryomorpha > Isotomidae > Isotomurus > Isotomurus maculatus. The sequence goes on along the minus strand of JAQGAC010000002.1, from coordinate 79,079 downwards.
TACATAAAATAATATTTTCATCGTTCGGATCTAAAGACAGTATTCTGGGCTGTGGAACTTCCTCGACTTCATCAGCATCCCAAATCACATCATCTTCCCAGCGACCATACACTAATTCCGACGTCTCCACAGGAAATATTGAATACCAAGTGTCGTCTATCTGACCCCCTTCGTCACCATATCCTGGGATACTACTGAGAGCCTGAGCTGCTGCTGCCTTCGCCGCTGCAATAATTTTGGACTTCGGAGACGGTGTCGCTGCTGATTTTTCATCCTTTCTTGGGGCTCCGCCACTTCCAGGAGGGGTTCCTGGAAGCGATGAACTAGTACCTGATGAAGTACTCGGTCCTCCGGGAGTTGATCCTCCAGCACCTGGAGCTGTTCGATTTACTCCAGAAGGAACCCATCCGGCAGCTTTATTTTTGGTAGACTTTTTGTACTTCGTATCACTTCCATCCCAAATCACTTCCGATTCCCAATCTCTCTGGGTTATCATGTGGAATGCTTCGTCAGGATATCCATTTTTGTTTTCTTTTTCTGCCTCATTTTCGTTGGAATCCTCGTCGGACGAAGATTTGTCTTGATCTTCATTCTCATTCTTTTTTATTTGAAACCCGTAGTCAAAATTCTCTCCGTCTTCAGGAACATTCAGCATATCATACCAAAGTTGGGCTGGACCATGGCGCCAGATACTGGCATGAGGAACATTCTGAGCGGGTCCGACTCTGCATATACCAGTTAACTCTCTGCCTTCATACTTTTTGGAAGGAGAACTGTCTTCAGAGCAAAGAGACGATTCGTCGCTCGAGTCTTCTTCCGACGAACTCAATTCATCGCCAAACTTGAAACCCCATCCTAGTCTCTCTCGGTCTCGTTCCTCGGCCAAGTCCACCGCTGCTTGACCTTCTACAAGAATCTTCCGCTTTCTTCTTCTCCTTTTCACTGTCTTCCATGTATTAGGCAGGCTTGACTGCTTTCCAGGACCGAAGAGTCTAGAAAACCGAAGTACCTTTCCGGTACGAAAATCCGGGAATATCTCACTTACATTGATTCCAGCGTATTTGGACGGCATCATAGCAGCTAAAGGAGTTTCCAATTTACTTGCAGCAGCTTCCATAGCTAAGGTTAATGCTGATTTGCTCTTTGGTGGTGACTCCGTTCCACTTTCATAACCACTGATCTTTTTCACCCGATTCGTGACGGGAGGAGGCATCAAAGTTTTGTCATCAAATAATCTCCGAACATGCTTTCCAGGTCTGTCTGTTATTTCATACTCTGCATCGTCAGAGTCCTCAGATGAATCTCTTAAGTAAGAACTAGGCTGTTTAGCTATCTGTGAATTAGTATGATCTTCTTCTGCTAGTTCATTAATATCCGAAAAATCTACTGCTGTTGGAGACTTCTCCTCATCATAATCGTCGTCATCTTGAGATGAAGTAGCAAAGTATGACTTATCCGGTGGTGGTAGTGAACTAGAAGCTTCACTACTCAATTCAGAATTAAAATCATCAGACTTCATACTGCTTTGAGAGTGGTGTTCTTCTCCGTCATCATCCGTATCTGAATCCGAAGTTGCATCCGAGTCTGATGAATCGTCATAAAGTCTCCTTCTCTTTGCTTTCTTGGACTTCATCGGTGTCTTTGGTGGATGCTCACTTCCATCAGACATTACAGCTGACATCATAGACCCCAATCCAAGTTTATGAAGAGCATTCAGTTGACGCTTAGACTCATCGTCCAAAATGTCATCTTCCAGTTGGCCAGTCTTCATATCAATGTTTCCAAACAGAAAACCAGCCATCGACACCGACTCCGATTCTTCATCGCTGTCACTCATCTTGATCCCGATTTGTCAAACACCCGACAATTCAAGTATTCTTCACAAATGGCCCACGTTTTTCACTCACTTTCATTTCTAAATACGGTCAATCATATTTCGTCCTTCTTTCCAAAGGCTCCACTACTATAAGTAAACCAAAATTCAATACCAATTTATTTTCAATTTATTACTGAAATCTTAAACTCCCAGTAATAATACAATCCTCACAAACTCCACTTCTCTTACCAACTTTCACCGTCATTCGCTCCAGTCAAAATCTTGAACTGAAATATACAATTTCGACATGAAATTTGATGTCCCCGTCTTCTTAATTCGTGTCACTCAGATAAAACGTAGAAATTAATGAATTCGGCAAGGAACGATGAGATCGGTCGGAAGGTGAGTACGAGTGTTTGGATGTTTACACGAAGCCGCGAATGATTGACGAAAGTTTGGTGCCAGGAATGATTTGAATTTCCCGGGGTTCCTCGAAATGTCGGCCTCCACAACTTCGTTTCTCACAGTACCACATGACACACACATGTCCCTTTTCTCATTTCTCTCAAATTCCCGATCGCTCAATTGTTTTCTTTCATTCTCCTAACTCCGGATTGCCCGGAATTAATTGTCATAGGGGTTTATTAAATTAACGTAATTATGTCGGGGAGTTCGAAAGTTCAGTCGCCGTTTCCACTGCCGGAGGACATCGATCCAGACGTTTATTTGCTTCTTGGCGACCCAGACCGCGAAAGCTTAGGGAGACTTCATCGGTACGTTCTGCCCGTTGGTGGAGCGATTGTCGCTGGAGTCGCTTGTTTAATTGGAAATGGACTTATGAGACGGCCGTTTTATTCTAGTAAGTCTGAACATGCACTTTCAATTTATTGGGCTAAGTACAGGTTGGACAATAGTTCTATAACATGTGTTTTGTGTAAATCACAGATCTTCCCAAGACAGCGCTGTCCCTTGCGGCAGGAGCGGCGTTTGGTGAGTGGGGATATCATAAGAAAGCCGCCTGGTCAGCGGAAAGGGACTTGCAGTACCTTCACTACATTTCTCTCCATCCTGAGGACTTCAGAGCTCCAGGTACGATTATTTAAAATATGAATTGAGCATAATTCAAACTGTGTAAGATTGTGAGTTGCATTAGTGAAGTGATTGATTTGGTTTGTTTAGAACGAGTTCTGTACAGAGACTATCTTGCCCCATGGCACCCATTTAGATAAACAGATGAAATGAGCCAACAATCAAGTTCAGGATTCATGTGGAGTTTCAAAACCATCGGTGAATTTGGAAGACAGCAGATGTAGTCAATCGTCGTATTATATCGAAATATTGAAAAAGAACGGAAGCTCTTTTCATTAAGTTAAAGTAGAACACCAAAAAGAACAATGGAATGCTCCTTCATTATGTAATAAATTACTTATAAGTGTAAATCTGAGTTTCACGTAGAATAAAATCGTAAGTATAAACAAATGATGAGTTTAAATTTTGTTTTATTTATCGCGTGGTTGGGTATTTCAAATTAGGCGTGTATCTACGTTTTAATTAACTACAAAATAATTTTTCCCTTTAAAACTACTTGTGAGCATTTTGTAATCCGAGATTTTTATGCTAAGAGTCTACTTGTAGAAAAACTTACTAGTTGACTAAGGTGTTCGTAGAAGTTATAATTTTCGCATTGTGCGTATTGGACGTGTAGATAAAATACATTTAAAAGCGTTGTTCACATCTTAAAAGTATAAAAATAGTAGTGTACATAATATGTAATAATGAGTCTTGAGTACAAAAGTGCTGTCTATCACTTGCTTAATTAGATTAAGTGTTGAGTGAGTTGAATTTTTGTTAGTTCACGGTAACTTTTGAACGGTGATTACTTCTTTCGGTTTTGCTTAGTATAAATGTCAGTCTCTTGTTGGTTGTCACCGTCGAAATCTCCTGTCCACGGGTACTGGTTGGGGCAATCGAAGCAAGTGGTCATGTATCGAGTAGAAGACGGTTGTCCTGCCTTCTTGTGGACAAGTGGACATTTGTTAGGCAAGTTGCATGGAGGTGTTGGAACTGTTCGCTTCTTGCAATCCCAAGCTTCAAAATTGTTTAGTGTATCAGCGTTCTTTGGCTCGGTTATCCACAATAGGGCTTGTGTAGCAGTGACGAACCAAACATCTTTCCTGTAAAGTAACATATTATGTTAACCAGTGGGGCTCCGTGCATTAGTCATCATAATTCAAGATCGTATGTCTTACTGAGCTCTGGCCCAATCAACAAATTTAGCAAGACCCTTCTCAAGATCAGCTTGTTGGAACCAAGTAGTGTGGAATGGCATCATGTAAGGAGCTCTGTTCTGAGTGTAATGTCGGTTGAAGTCCTCTTGCAACCATTCAAGAACCTGATCAAAAATTGTTGGAATTAATTGTGCAACAATTCAAGTGTAAATTATATACATTTAGGGGTCGTGTGAACACTCTACCTGGTCGGGGTCGTGATTGAACAGAACGCATTGATCCATATAGGGACAGTGTCCTCCTTCGTAGGACTCCACGAAATGAGCGTTCAAAGGAAGTTCCCAAACTCCTGTAATAATAGAATGGGAAAATTGAGACAGTGAATTACGATAACCGCAACTTAAAGATCAACCACACCAACCTGGAAAGCTTCGGGTTGGACAAGTTCCAGCTTTGCAGTCATGAGGGATAGAGTAATCCAAAGTGTATGGCCAAGCTGGAACCTTGATTGGTGGAACACCAACTGAACTATCCCACACGAAACCAAAGTCTTGCAGAACCTGAAGGAATCGAAGCATTTTTTTATTTTCGAGTACAAGTGAATATTCAAAGGGAAAATGTTTCAGTTTCAAATCACCTCATATTGAGCATTTCGTCCAGGCTTCAAATAAGGAGCTCGCATACCAATGATGTCTTCCCCAGTGACGTTAGCAAACTTTCCAAGGATCATCTTCATGCCAATCATTTCCTGAGCCCATGTCTCATAACTTTCAAGCTCAAGTCCTTTAGAAGTTCTGCAAATCAATCACGATATTTCTGTAAGAACTTCCAGGTTCCCACACCCACAATTAAGTATCACTTACGAGATAGTATCCACAGCGATTTCATGTCCTTCATGATGCAGCCGTTGGATCATGTGGTAATCAGCATACTCATGGGAAATGAAGAATGTTCCTCGAATAGGACAACCATTGGGATTAGTTCTGTTGGAAGCAAAGAGTCTGTCGTAATTTTCGATGTTATTCGTATTCACAGCTCCATCAAAGGTCATGAGAATCATCTGTGGGGTCTTCTGAGGTTCCAATCTTCCTGGGATGATAGTTCCATCCTTAGAGCAGAAGCAGTGGGGAAGGACACAGTTAGCATGGTCACACTTCACAGCCAAATCAATTGGTGGTTCGGTAATCGGTGCCGGGGCTACATGAGAAATCCCACGATTAATTATATATACTCAATAAAATTAATTTCATAGCTCCTAACAATGATATCTATCGTTCCATTATTCCCACTTACTCGTCGCAATAGGGCCACATCGGGCTTCAGCCTTAAAGGTGCACAACTTCGAAATGTCGTCAAAGTAAAGACCAGCAGGACACCGGCTTTCGTAAGGGAAGCCATCAACACACTACAATACAAAATCAAGTTACATTAATCAACTGTAAACCACAGAAAGTACACCGTCGTTAATTAAAACAAGGATGTAGCAGCTACCAACCAACTTCTGTGATTTTCTACCTGGTAAAATTTGCGACAAGTCGCCGGATCAGCAAAGTTTCCTGAAGGGTCTGGGCAATCGAACTGTTCCTTTTCTTCAGCATCCGCTACAAAAATTTAAAAAATCAGATAACCTTTGACCTCCGAGAATATCTGTGAGGAGGGTGTGACCAAAGAAGACAATGTGTATGCAGATAGTATATTATGCAATCTCGCTGAGAAGAGTAGTCGTCGGGATGCAAATGAGGCAGCATTAGAGATGGGAAAGAGATAGTGTCACTTATTTCTACAACTGATCTGTTCCTCCTATGTGGTAGACTCTCATGCTTCCTGTAATAAATCATTCCTCCTGATTTCTCATTTGATTACCATGCAAAAATACACTGACGGTGGCTTCCTTTGCACTCTGACTGCTGCATACAAATGCATCAGCCACCAAATGACAGTCACACACAGTAACAATAATAATCGCCAAAGATATTTGTGGTTGGCAGTGGTCACTCAACGCTATACTTATAGAGCTTCTCACTTTCACATTCCTCAAACAACATCTGCAGTCACTGCATTTCTCTAAAATAGTCCACTCTACTTCTCCTAACTGACTTCTTACTGAATACGTTGGTCCAACTATGCAATTAGAATGAGGTGATGAAGTCCTTTGACACAAAGCGAAGAAACTCGTCAAGTAGCAACTAAAGAATCGCCTGTTATTCATCTACCTGGAAACTCTGTCCTTTACATTTGCATCTACTTCCCGTGTTAAATGGTTGTTGGTTCGTAATCCTAGATCCTACCAAATTGTACATGTATGTAAATCTGCATGCAACTGCCTGATAAACAACATGTTTTTTTTAAATTCCTACTAAGATGTCTACTCCAACTGCGCACACGAGTATGAAGAAGTTACATAAAAAAGAATGCAAGAAATATCCAGGTTACTCAAGTCACCCCAAAAGTTTTCTCTAACCCTAAATAATCTGTAACCTCTTGCATGTTGTTTCTTAACTGCCTTGCCCTAATTTCCAAAGGTTAATTAAACTATGATTGTGCAATTAAGTGGATCTTTGATGATTGTGTGACACAACCCAAGACACGTTCTTGCGAGGAGGAATATTTGCTCCTTAAAACAAACAAAAGCTGGGCTTACCTGCGAATACAGCAGAAGTCGTGTAAGCGAAGAGTACCAATCCGATTCGAAACAGGCGATTTCTCATGATTGCAGCTTTAATTGACGAGGACCTAGAGACAGTGCTTGCGGTTCAGGAGTCTGAGAGGGTCTGATTCTTGAAGGTGCCTTTTGATTCGCTTGAAGAGTGATTGTTGAAGAAGGAGCGAGCAGAACTTGCTTACCAATAGGTAGCAAATTAACATTATCATCAATAGTCGACAATGCAAGCAAGGAAGGTGGAGATGATGTTGGTGCGGTAATCTTATGCACTGCACATCATTGTGACAAGACTTGTGAAAAACTTGAGGTTCTTCGTGCTTGAAGAACCATTGGCCGTCCACCGGACTCTTCTCATTACTATTAGGTACTTTCTCAGATTGCACCTTCTAAATTTAGCGATTTTAGGTAAAGAAGGCCAATGGTCTAAAATTAAAGTGGACATTAACCCACTTCTAAGTCACTCTCACTCTTCTTCATCTTCACCCAGCCAAAGGGAAAAGGCCCTTCTTCTCATCACCCTCATTCAATCGCAAGGAAAAGTACTCTCTCGATTTCTTCTTCAAGCAGTTTACGGCAGATATTTGTCCATAAACGTAATTTCTTCAAAAGCGTCCCTCAAAATATGTCAAGTCAAACCATGTCCAGAGGTCCAGAGTCCATTTGTATTTCATAATACTTGTTTCCATAAATTTCCATCCCTCCACGTACGTCGCATCTCACATCTACATCATTTGCATACCTGAATTTTTAAATTACACTTCTCTCTCGGTCAAGTCCCTGTCCTTCAAAATTCTTTGATCACGCAAAAACTCGATACACTATGTAGACTGTAGACATATTCCCTGTTCACTGTGTATTCTATTTTTAAAATCTACTGTGCTCATCAATACTTCTGCAAAGGTAGCATTCGCAAGGGTACTTTTGTACTACTTACCACTGCGTACGACAACTTAATAAATCGCTGAGATGATTTTGAACCCCACAATGAATTCACTCGTATTTTTACGTAACTAAACGGGTTTTCGATTTGTATACTCATAAAGGCAATTTCCAATGTACAGTAATTGGCCTTCCTTGGCAAAAAGAGGAAATGCCTTGATTAGTTTCTGACTGAGTGTCATGTTCGTTTAAATAAGAACAATCATAAGTAACCATTTGTTTCTATGTAAAATAACGAGATCTTTAATCGAGCCATTATTTAGCTGAGCTTTGTTGTGTTCTACAAAGGTACTCATTCTTCTATCAAGGCAGTTTTTCATTCTTTTGCAATTCCTTCAACCAACCCAGCTACTTAAATAACATGCCCTCTCATTCCTCACCATCATCCTGTACAAGTTACTAAATTACGCTATTAAACTTATTTGCTCTAAGAAGGTTCTTTATTACAACCAATAAGTTGTGAATATATTTATATACTACCTCTACATAAGTAAAACACAACATTTCCACAAACCACCAGTTCCGTACAATTTGTACAGTTAAGTGACTCTCTTTTTGTCATTAAGTGTGATCACTATCATCCGTAGGAAATGAAATTCTACCTTGTCATCTTTTATGCTCCATTTCTTCAGGTCTTAAATGTATAAACTTGTGTGTTACATAATTACTGTTAACTCATCTATCTTGATCCGTAACTTGCCCGTCAACTTGTCGCTCCAAAAACATTACTTCTTCAGTCTAATAATGAAATGACTCTTGACTGTTTTACATTTAAAAGCTCAAAATATTAAAACCAACCCAACTGCATGTGCTGCTACTTAAACTCTGCACTCTGTGGTGAAGATCACTGGTCATGGTTCATTTAAGATATAATAATATGTCTAATATTCGTGCTGTTGAGATGCTGCTACTCTCTATTTGCCAATGCCAATTTTGGCAAATTGCACACTACGGCTGAACACACACACATAATGCTGAATGCAATGAGTTATGCATAGCAAACTGTGCAGGGGAAACCAGAAAGCTCAATCAGTTCCACCACTGCAGTACTTAAGATGTTACCAAGTCAAACATACTTTCTGTGGCAACCACTTCCATCTACTTATTTTTCGCGTAATTTACCTTCAATACTTCTAATTATTTAAACAGCATCTCCATTTACTTTACTATCGTTTGACATCTGCGGTTTCATTCCATGTCATGTCTCATTGATTATTCTGCAGCAAATTAAGCTTTTATTTTTTCTACTATAATGATTTTATTTTCCAACTTTTTCACCTGAATGAGTGTGTATTATTAGAATTTTTTCTCTTTGCCTATTTTTAACATTGGCCCTATCCATCCTTCAAGGGTTAAAAAAAGGCAAAGAGAATAAATTTTGAGAGTACGTACATACATCAGCTGAACAATTCAAAACGACGTCTCATCCATTCATTATTAGTGAGTGATGGAAATGTCAAAGGATACGTAACACAAAGCGTTTCACATGGTTCCAGTTCTCACTGAATTAAGGTCTGCCTTTTAGTCAGTTGAAGTGTATAAAGAGCACAAGGGCCACGGGCACGTAGACTCTTTTCACTTTTACTCTAAATTCTAAACGACCCTTTTTAAACCCTTTTCACTTTCTCTAATCCTCATCAATCGACTCATCTGGAGGACAAATAACTTCCACCTTCCATACGATTTGGGTCAATTGCGGTAAGACTAAGGCGTAGTACGGTAAAAGGTCCAGGAAAGGAAGGATGTAAAGTCAGCCTATGCAGCTTCAGTTCATCTCATTGTCGCAGTGCCAAAGAACAAGAAGAGCCATCAACAGCGTTGTTTCCAATTTGTATGAAAAAGTGGTTAAGCTTTCGCACACTCGATGGCATCTCGTGTACCTTCTTCTTTGATGAACATCTTCTTCTTGTCTTCAACTGACTCAAGTCCCTCGTCACTATGCAGTGCAGTGAAATGAATCTCTACTTCGTGTCAATCCTTCTACACTTCTGCTCCTCTGCACCGTCTGGACTCCACGAATTTCTTCAACTTGTCTTACTTCCAACGCCAAGAAACCCGTTGCTGAACTCATCTTCTTCTGATGATCCACCATCACCACCACCAGCACCACCCTTTCACATCTCCCCCGGAGAGTTCCCTGAGAACACTTCACACTACGCCTTAAGTCCTCCATCTCTTCTCTATCTCCGAAAAAGATGAGAAAAAATCACATTGAATGGAACCTCCGCTGGAGAATTCTTCCCACAACCCATCCCTGCTGATAATGTGATTCTCCTGGTAGGGAAATCGTAGAAAAAGAGAGATCTCAACTCCAACATCGAACTGTATAGAACGTAGTCATCCTATGGAACTCATCTCTCGCTTCTGTACTGTTGTCTCCAACACTCCAATGCAGCTTCCTTCCTTTTCCCCAAGTCTCCAACAACTTCTATAAACTGCTACCCAACGACCCAAACCCAATTCTTGTATTCTGTTCTTGATTCCCGACTCTTGTAAACTTGCCTCCCATCTCATTAAGTAAAAGAAACACACAGAGCAAAAACGAGTTCACCAAAGACTCAGAACACGAACACACAGGGAAAAGAGTTTAATTAGAACAAATGAAAAGTACTTTGGATTTGATGATGATGATGGTAATGAAGAAGACATTCGGGAGGGAAAAACACGGTGAATTGCGGATAAGAAGGCAATATAAAATGTTGCAGGAGGAGGAGTAGCAGCAGCAACAGAAAGCAGAGGAACCGTTGCTTCTTTGTGTTCGAGAGATTAGATCACAAGAAATGAGATGGTTGTTCCAACCTATAAATAGGTACACAAGAAACCTCTCATTTTACTATAATAGGTAAGTGGGATTTGCATGTGTGCAAAAAACCGCTCTCGAACATGTGCCAAAAAATGCGTGCTAACAAAAAAACTGCAATCCTTTTTATTCTCCATCATCGATTTTTTCAAAAAATGTTTTACTCTTTTCATCTTGTCTCACAGGGGGTTTCTCATCAAAGAAAGACCCGTTCAAAAATCCACCAAAAGTTTTGCTTTTCATTAAGCCATCACTCTGCTAATTGAGTTTTCTTCTTCGTCTGCTCGCATGATTTTACGAGCAATTTTTGATTGCTATTTGCACAAGTGTGTGTGTGCGGTGTGTGTGAAAGATTATGACAAGTGACAGGCCAGTAAACACACGTAGGGAAATAGTTTTCGAGTGCAAATAAATAATTAGGCTTGTTTGTCATATGTCTGTAGGAGATAATGTCATTGGGGGAGGGTAGGCAAACTACGCAAAGACCAAGTGTGAAAGTATGTAACAAGCTTTTCCTTGTTTCCCTAATAGCCAGTGACAACTGACAATTACGAAGGTACTTTGAGGGTTCATGGAGAGGGGAGAGAGACTTTTCCGTAGACCTAAACGCCCTCCAATTAACAAATGACGGAAGGTTAATGTGTAAGGAAATACGGGAGACAGGACTGAGACCAATGTCAACCACACATTATCAATAGAAAATTGGTTGTTATAATGTAGGCCGAGGATGACAAAGAGTCTGAGTGTCTGGAGTGCGAAAAATGGGAAGATAAGTAGACCAGGCGACGATAAGCGATGAGTATATTGGGGTCAAATGCATTCCTCGGTTATCTTCTTCTCCTCTAACTAACGTGTTACTTCCACACAGACTAACAAACCTACTAAACTGTAAACTCCACGTCTGTCATCGCGAACGAAGCCAAGTCAGCAACCACCTACAGAAGAAGAACTTGTCTCGCAGACATCCACAAATCCTACCAACCAACCACCACCGCAGCAAAGAAGCATTAAGCACCCACATTAATAATGAAAATGGCAGTCAACTCTTCGACTGTGTGTGTGTGTGTGCGTGTCTGTTTGGACCAATGTCAGAGGTCAAATAGGGTCTTTTTGCACAAATTCTCCCCTCTTTTCTTCTGCTGGAGGATGTGTTTTTTGCATGTGTGTGAATATTAGTTTTGCGTGTCCACCATTTATTCAGCTACATTATCATCATCCTTCCTAAAAATACATGCAATCCTCCCTCTCTCCCCCACCACCACCGAACTCACAACCATCATTCTGCACTATTAATCAGTCAGGGTTCGCACTTCATTCGGGGATTCTCTCTATTGTCTTCCTTCGCACACACATGCAAACCTCACCCAACAACTTAACAACCTACCTACCCGCACCGAACCTCTACTTCTGCATGCATCTCTCTCCCTAATCCCTAACTCCGTCCGTACTATCGACATGCTTGCAAAAATCCTCTTCTCTATGCAAAATTTCATCTCTCCGTGACCAACCCTACACACTTATTTACTATACAACAATCCGTTTAAATTAAAGGGTTCCTCGAGTCCGTACATTCAACTATTGCTTCCCCTGCACGCGAATCTCCCTTTTCGCAAATATCAACGACACGTCAAAAAAGCCAAAACAGAAGCACTGCCATTAGGGAGGGGAGACATTCGGACTTTGACATGCAGACACAATGTTTCAAGTCCACTCTTAAGCTGGCGATATTTTAATTGGCGATATGCGATGATGATGACACATCACAACTCTATGATGACTAATGACATTAAAGTGTGTGTGTGAATTGTGTGTGTGTGTGAGGGGAGAGAGGGATGTGATGTGTGTGTCTCAGTTGGCATGGAGACGACAGAGATGAAATGCAGGTGCAGGCAAAGAGCATTCGTACTTTGTGCTTTCGTACTTTTCTAATATTGCCAACTCGGACTTATTCTTCGTGTGTAGACGAGATAGGGGGGTTTATGCCAATTTGGACTCTTCTTCTTCTTCGTACAAATGGCAATGACCAGGCTAAGGAGGGCCAAGTGGAGTACTGTGGTTCGGGGGGTGTGGTTGCTCGTCTCACTTCTCCCCACAGTTCATCCCTTAGACTCCCCCGTCCCCATCCCCCCGACTTTCTTCCTTTCCCTTGCACCCCGCCGAATCCCAGCCTACTCACCCTGCCACTCCTGGAGAGCGGCCATTTTTGCCAAATCTCCTGCCCCTAGTGCAAAAACAGGCGCCAGGACGAGTACCAAAAGGGTTGTACACAAATTTCGGCTCTCCATCTGACTCAACTTCCCACACCAACTCCAACGAAGAAGGGAGAACACTCCCAACCGAGTCTCTGGAAACATTTCAATTATTTTAAAATGAGACTTCCACAAATATGATTTATTTCCAAAACCACGGAGAAGAATGGGACAACAGAAGCATATTAAAAGTAATGGGGAGTTGTAGCTTCACTATTAGAATTGCCTGTGGACTCGCGAAGAGACTCTTCTTTTGCACTCGAGAGAGGGTCTCTCGCATTTTTCTCCTTCCTCGCAGCAGCTCGCAGCAATTAAGCCATCATTGACGGTTAACTCTTTAGCATATTCACTACCATTTGCATTTATGAAGAGTCTACAAGATTCTCAATCGTCTTTGCTCAAACCAACGATGAATTAACGTTAAATGGGAAATGCGTTTTTATTATAATTCATGGCGGCGTGGGTTACCTTCTCTCTTCTTCCCTCCTCAACTGCCATTTGCTTTGCTCTTCTTAAATATGCAATATTTCTAGCGATATATATTTTTCATCACAGTTTTTTAAGGAACAGCAGCATCTCTAGTGAAATTTGTCTTGCTGAGGAACACCTACATGAGTGCCTTGCATACTGCCAAAGACTCCAACACACCTGAATTAACTTCGTATTGATGAGAACATAAACTCGGAGACGTTGGAAGCTCCAAGAAGCTCTTCCTCACTTCCAAAATCAGCGTGAGAATAGTGAGTAATGGAAAAGTCACAAGGAATTATTGGATTTGGTCCGTTGGAGTCGTTGGAAAATTGCATGGAAGTGTGCAACATAAAAACTGGAGAGGTGTGTAGGGTGGAGGGAAGAAAGGTGTACCAATTGTCTCTTAATAATTGACGAGGGATCAATAAAACGCCTTCCGTTTTTTCTTCAACTTTTCAGTACGTTTGTTTTTGCGAACCACACGCTATATTTCCCAGGTTTCCAACAGTGCTCAATGCCTTAATTTATAATTACTTTGTAATCTTAATTAAGCCGTTTCCATCAATGAAACATAGTGAATAATGAATAATGACTTAATGAGTTAATCCTGGCAGCCATAAATAACAGATAGCATAAGGAATAGACGAAAATAATAATTCGAGGAAATGCGTGAGTGTGTGTGTGAGTGCCTTTATCAGTATCACCACACACGACCTGTGTTTTGAAACCCAATCCCCAAAAGAATATAATATAAAGATAACTGTTGACTGTCTCATCTGACTTCAGCCATCATCCATCATCATCTCTTCACTCTGCTACTTATGCTACATAGCTTCTATAATAACCACCACCACCAGCCATCGTCATCATCGTGCTAGTTGAACTAATTACGGAAAGTAAAGTGTGCCGATGATGTGCGTCGTAGTTTTCATTCACTCTACTTTCCCTTTAACATAATAAACACCAAATACATCATAATAATTCTCTGCTGTGAGTTGTACAAAGAACTCTTGACTTCCACATACATTCTCCCATATGCATCTCTCCATTACCTTTCTTAATTACTGCAATTACATACTTAATGGACTACTACTACTACCACTACTACTACTAAGCCCTTAAGGTCATACATTTATGCATTTCAAAATTTGTCTCAAACACACACAATAAGCTAAAGTACATTGTCATTCACATCAAGATTAAGTGTGTGTGTGTCTGCATGGATTTGCGTGACTTTGGAATTGGAGGAGCATTTTTGATCGCCAAGAGAAAATAAAAGAAACTGTCCAAATACTCCAAATCGAAGCGAGTGTGTCTCGTCTCCATATTATCTCTTCTTTGCTGCAACCTGCAACTTTCCTACGTATCTGAGATGTAAGTCGTTAAGTGCTCAGCCTCCTAAGGAAGAGAACTTAGTCGCCTTCAAGAAATGTTTTAATGAGCCATTAAATGGTTTTCATGTTTTAATGTAACACACTTTATTACGTTCAAAGCTCAAACTAACACACGTACAAAAGAAAGGTTAAAAAGTAAGCTAAAAGCTTGTTAGGGAAAAGTATGTAAAGCTTGTTAGAGAGTTGAATAAACTCGGTACCGATTAACGGGACTCCACCCTGAAAACAGTTTGGGAATTTGTGTGTTTTCTGCAGGAGAGATCAAGTTTCCGGAATGAAGACGAGAATGGGGACATTTACCTGAGCTGGAGGTGAGTGAAGGAAGGGTGCGTCGGTGGAACAAAAGAAGACATTGACATTTTAAGAATATGGAGAGACATTTTGGGGTAAGTGCGTCCGACCACGCCATTCTGAGATGAGGAGGTGACATGGTCAGTTTCGGATGCCACGCACGCGACCACGCCGCGTAAAATTTTGGCGGGGAGATGACGGCGTCGTGAGTTGAACTGGTGAACTCTATGGATGCACCGGGGAGTCGTGTACGACGCAGTTGTAGTTGGAAGTGATGCCATGTTGGGCGCCTCGTGTGTGTCTTAAATGTTGTATGAGTGTCGAGATTCGGTGTCAGATATAGGAGAGAGAAAAAGACTGACGAGAGAAATAACGCCAAAGTCCTTATCTCACCCCTATGCAGTATCACCGGAGGTTTACTAATTGGGAGAGGTCCTGCAGGGTCCACCTGAAACAAACACGACACAAACGACGAGAGAGAGCCGAGGTAGTTGTTTCACGAGGAAAGCACCAAACACGCCTGAATGCGACGAAGTCAAGTGCGTGAGTATGACTGGGATTTTGCGAATGCGAATCTCTCTCTCCCGACCGACGGATGGTAGCGTCGACCCCCACCGACGACCGAGAGGGAGAAGCGTGTGTATAGACACCTATACTCCACATGCATATATCTATACGAGAGCATGCTGCTTCCCCAGGAGCACCGCCTACGAACCAGCCCCTTTTGCGAAAAAACTCTCGTAGCTTTTTGCCAATTCGATGAGCCCACCAGCAAGCCGGGGAAGGCAAAAACCCTTGCAAAGTACAGCAACGGACAATTTTGGCGAAGAGGAAACCATTGCTCGGTGAGGCCTTCGTCGTCGTGACCCCCGCCGACATTTTCCGAACCTCTCCCGCCTAACGCCTCGCTTGCCAACTCACAGCTCCTCGCGAATCCTCAGCCTCCTCCTGCAAATACACACTCACCTACCTACTTTGTTGTGGCTCCATAATTATATGTTTCAGGATCTCCACCTGTCCATCCAACAACCGTCGACACACCGAGGGAAATAAAACAGGTTCTCAAATTGCTCCAACGAACAAAAAGAAGTTTCTTCCTTCCTTCCAACCAGAATAATTATTCATGTCCAGCACACAGGATACCACCACCACCACCACCACCAATTCTCTTCCTTAATCTATTCATGCATCTTCACAGAACCTTAACGAACAATGCGTTCCTATTATTGTGTAACACTCGTATATATACACACACATACACGTGCATCTTACGTCTACCTAACTGCCTTCCTCATATATATACTTCTCTATAGCATCACCCATCTTATTCTTCTCCAAATCTCCAGTGTCCACTCTGCTCCATCAAACAAAATGTGAGTAACGAATAAATCTATTCAATAATCCCTCCAACCCGTTCCCTCACTCTCATACAACATTGCTTGTTAACATTCAAGACCAAAAGTATGGTTTCGTAACCAATGCACACTTGAATTTCAGAATTCTCAAGAAATCACTTATTCAAACTTCAAATTTCGAATGTAAAAGGAGTTTCATCAAAACAGTTTCGTGTACTAGATGAGCACATGAGTGTATGGAAGAGCTAGGGAGTTGTGCAATGTGCATGAATAGGTTGTAGGAAGAAATAATGCCATCGACACTACACAGCCAAAATACCCGGGAGCGAAAGAAAGAAGAGACAGTGAAGAGAGTTTTCTTCGTCTCCTGTCGTGTCTGGTGAATGTAAGAAAAGAACGCCCTACTATTCCTCACTCTTGCGGTTTACTACTAACACCATCCACCGTAAGGAATGGAAATAGGGGCCCCTCCACATAAAAAATGCGCGTGGCAAGGGGGAATTGTCTCTCTCTCTCTGGCTCTCCACTTAAACCCGTTCCTCACTACTTAATACTTAAGGCCCTGTTCGTGTTGTATTTGCTCTCTCTGTATGTTATCTCTCTCTCTCTCTGTTATTCTCTGTATTATTCATCGCTTTTCGAAACTCTCTCGCTCTCACTATATCCTATGCCACCCACACCAAATCAAACAATAAAATGCCTAAAATGACTATCATTTGAATACATGTAAAAGTAGGCTTCCAGAATGAAACCACCAGACAATCTTTATCTTTTCCCCACGTTGAATTTATACCAAAAGCTTAAAGACTTAGTATGCGGATTTCTCCTGCACTTCTATGCATTCCGTGTTCCCATGTCTCGCCAACTTTTTTCGCATTATTATCCAAGTCCAAAGGTCTATTATTTATTACTCTAATAAGCAATGGTGGCAGTGATGGTGTGTGTAGAAGAGTGGAGGTGGATGATATTCAATAGTCATCATGACTGACGGTGGTGGAACTTCTCTTTGCATAACTAACTGTGCTCCATGCAACTCAGAATTCAGCTCCAAACGTGCAGAAGTTCCACCAGACTCCACATAATGATACTCTCGCTTAAGTAATTCTTTAAATATCAGCTTAACTTACTCTCCGTGGGAGATGATGATGAATGAATGGAATGATGATGAGTGGAGGCAGTTAAAAGTCCAGTCTCGGGTTGCCCCATCCAATGCTTAAGCTGGTCGAGTGGGGAAGTTGAGGACGGAGGAGGTCTGCGACTTCCTTCCTTCATGAAAACTGGGAGAGATGTGAAAGGTGAGTGGAGAAACACAAGAAACAGGAGAACTGGAAGAAGGGCGAAGAAGTCGCACTCAGAAGTCACTGCTGAAGTGCGAGTGTGTACACTCAGGGTTTCTCTTATGAGTGAGGCCGTGTTAGGTTTCTGAGGCCTTGTGGGTGTGAGAGGGTTTCTCGTCGGATGTTGAGGTGCGACTGACCTCGGGACTCGTCCAGGGTTTCTGATATAATCCTCAGCTGGAGGAGAGAGAGAGGAGGAGGAGGAGGAGGGAGGCGAGAGCTGCTGGAAGTTGCGTGCTGCGTCGACGGGAGACACGGACCGACTGACTCCTGCGAGGAGAGTGCGAGTGAGGAAAAGAGTGAGGCTCAGAGGACGTTGACCTCGGGTGCGGCCTATGCGCGGGGTGCGTGTGTTGCCATGGGACCTCGAATGTTTACCAACAGACCACACCTCCCGCAGGTTCAACGGCCGAGGAAACGCACGCACCCCGACGCAATGCGTACTCCCCACACACACGTGTGAACCCCTTCCTTCAGCCCAGCATATTCTTTAAGCCTTTCCCCCATCTATTCATCCTGCTACTTCATACTCAGGTGGATGAATGGACCTTTGATTGATCTCCCTTAATTACTCCTCCCCCAGTACCCATCATCCATCAACAACCTACCTCTCTTATCTCCCTCGCTACAGCTCCTAATTAACACCACGGCCTATCTGTATCCAGGCAGTGTCACTCTGGAAGTCTGAACTTGTGTGTTCGAGTGTTTACCCTTTCACACTCTTCCTATCATGGCACGGATCCCCGAACTCCGAAAATGTCAGTGCGTGGTCTAAGCTCATAGCATGTTTATACTGGTGTATCAATCTATAGCTTGTTTTGATCGATTCTGACATAAGATAAGTACAGTAAGTACACAACTGCAGATTTCATGATACCAAGTGTCGTAGAAATGTCAACGAGACAAGAAAAAGATCTCTGTATGCAGTCAACTTCCATTAAGATAAGTGACAGGCATCGGGAGAGTCAGAAGATATGGAGAACACTCTTTATACTTGCACAAATAGAGTCACCTGACATTCATTAAAGAAGAAGCATTAAGGAAACGGTAATTGCTTATTACTTTCACAAAATACAAAATAATACTCGGGTTACCCAGAGAGATGAGTCAAGGCTATTATGCGTAATGTGCGTACGATACAAGATCGTGGAAACTCAATCTCTATCCTGAGTAGTCAACATGAAATCATCTCGCATTAATAGTTTGTGTGTGTTGTAGAGCATATCATATTTCATCTAAGAGCCTGCACGACGCTGAGGTTGAATGGGCTATGCGGATGGATGGAAAGCGTAATCAGAGCAATTTGCTTTTTCTGTCAGAGAGACTAGTCATGTAATACCGTAACAGCGTGGGTACTCTAACCTAAAATTACGTCAGTTGGTACTTTCGGTGTAATAAGGTACAATTTTTGTCTGCGAACAGAATTTCGACTCTAGTGGATGTCAAATTGGCTTCGTTTACCTGAAGTCAAATAAAAACTCCCTTCTTGGCCGCTTCAATGGGAAAAATATAAATGAATGGGAGATAAATTTATCTTTAGACACACGAGGAAGATATTTTTATATTTTATGCGTCCTGCGTTGCGTGAGTGCGTACTTTGTATCTTACTAAACCCGTGCCTTGATTGTATCTCTATCTTTTTCTCTTGAAGTGTTTCAACATGCATCACAACATCAGTAAGATTCGATTAGGAAATGCAGTTTTCTTTACACACTAAAATATTCCATGATATTCAGAGAGTGTCTCTCTCCATGTTTCTCCATCCACTCACAGTCTTCAGAATAGTCTTCAGAAGCCACTTATCCAATTCTACACAACCACACATACACACACACTCTCTCTCTCGAACTCTTTCCAAAATCCAACTTATCATTTCATCTCCAGGGATTTACATTTTACTTTTATACATACACGCAGGCAACCAGAACTGAAGAAACTGGAATAAATTATGGCGTAAGAGATTTCTTAAGAAATTTCGAAGGCTCAGTAGCCAACGGTTAATTCATATAAGTTTGATAAAGAATTCAATGAAAGACACATGAAGAATGGATGCTCAGATTCATTCAAGAGATGAGAATTGTAAAGACCACGACTCTATAATCTCTCTCTCTCTCTCTCTTCTACAAAAGGGTTACATTTCTCTCACATTCGTTTTCAATAATAATAGCCCTGTAACGCTCAAATATTACGGGAAATGTTCTGCAAGACACACTAATAAAAGAACTTATTTACTTCCGATTAAAAATTACTCTTCCATTCTATTCACTCCCCCGTTGTCTGTATAATAGAAAAGAAGTTGGACGAAACTAAAGCTGGCGCAGGCAGAGGCAAATCTAAGAATACAGATGATTCTTAATTTATATATTGCATACAAACGTGCATCCATACATTTGAAAAGGGTAGTTACACACAATCATAACATATTAAAAAGACAGATTATCCGAGTAATTTCTATTAACGTAATAATAAATAACATCACGGAACGTAGAATATGAATGAAATATACAATGAAATATTCATTCCAATATCAATTGAATATAGCAAATTTGCCTACAACGCAATCTAAGACTTTATCCTTGACTCTGCTATATTGTACTGTATATCCTATGCATTCACTTTCACTATCGAAAAGGCAAAACAAACATATTACGCAGAAGTTGTTCTCACCTGGAACTTGAACCGCACGAACTTACTTTATACATGAAACTCTACATGAAACGCAATATAAAATTGACACATGAATGCCAACCTCATTCTTGTGTGTCATACAAAATACCAAACTACCAAACCAACCAGAGTTCCCATCAAACTTACCGACTACCACTACCACTCGGTTTGTTTGTGTTTGTGACAATCAATCGAGTCTTTCGATGGCTTATGTGTGACCTTCATTGCACTCCATGTCATCCACTCTTGCATAATCTTTATTTCTGTGTTCGTAATTACCCCACAGAGAAGATACGAACTTTCATTACCCAAGAATCTCATGGAGAGACTAGAGGGAATGCATCACCACCATCGCAAATTATTTGAGATGCGTTTGAGACTTTTGAGGGGAAAGGGGAGGGAGACACGTGGCAGGTTGTGTTTGATCTGAGTTCGTTGACCCATCTGAGCTTCCACGTGTGCTATGTATCTGTACACACTATAGTGCGTAAGTAGGCTGGATATAGTGCGTAGAGAGAGAGAGAGCTTAAGGTTCTTCTGCTGTGGTGCAATGCGTGCGCATGAGGAGAGAAAGTCCCCTCGGAGGAACTCTTCTTCGTCGTCGTCCTTTCTACCTACCTAACCCTCTTTAATGTTGAAGGCGTATAGTTAATGTTAGCCTCCACCCTTTAATGTTGTTGCTACCCTGGATGGGACTCGAATGAATGCATGTGTATGTGTGAGTTCGTTAGCCTCAGCGAAGAAGAAGAGCCCCACACTATAATTATGTCAAAGTGCGTAACACTACCTATAGTGCGTAACACTAAACCTCTAACGCATTTCTTCGATTTTGTACGCCACCCCAACCCACGCCACACATCGCACGAACGAATGTTCCCAGGGAAGTCAATGCACCCTGTCAATTCTGCAAGGCCACAACAACACACAACCAGAGCTATTCTTTCCCATCATCCGTAATTCAAAGTCTCAACCTCCTCTATTTTTTATACGGAAAGAAGAACTCTTTTCAAAGAACACCTCACATGACGAAGCAACCATGAAACCCTCATCATCATGAAAGAGTGACGAACCGAATCCCAAGCATGTCCATTTATGTTATTCCTCGTTTGTTTGTAAACAGAAAGAAAAGGATTACTCACAGAGGTGGAATTAGAAATGCATGCATGGTCTGTAATGGGTGAGTGGATTTAGATTTCATCCTTGATAAGTCCCAATCTATATGCACACACATAATACACACGAACCTCTTCTTTCTCCTGTTGTTGCTAATTTGATAACCTAAAAGCTCATCATTACTCCCACTTCTTATCTCACAGCAGCCCATAATATAATCTGCAGTAACCTACAACTACAGCCCACACACGAATAACCTCAGGAGAATATTTACACTACAATAAATCATACCCACGATTTATGTCAATTTGCGATTTCGCATGGATGCGTTATCATGGCCTTGTCCTTCTCCTTCGTTTTGTTTCGGAGAAATGAGAGTTGAGCTGCAACTCAATCACGTCGAATCACCCATTCGGAAGGAAGAAGATGATTGCACATGTTTGAGAGTTAATAAATTTTTAGGCGAGGGTGAGACGCATAAAAATCATATTTGTCAAGACAGTGGAGAAAGCACATGGATGGAGATAGGGAAACGAAGGGTGGACAAAAGGAAGGATGTGGTTGGTGACTAGGATAATGACGATGACAAGATGACGATGAAGAGATGTTGGATGTGGAGATTGAATAAGAAAACGAGAGTGCCAAACACTTCTCTCCTCCTGTTGAAGGAACTGTGAAGGAAGAAGGGAGACTAGAAAACCCCGTGGCACGTGGAGTCCGAATCGATTTTCGGATTCAAGTAGAAGACGCCACCAATTCATACACTCTACGTACCATCATCCTCTACCTTGTGTGCTTTATTTTACACTAGGACGAGGTTATATTCTCACCTCTGACCTCTTCCGTGACTTCCCTCATCCACATGAACTCATTAAATATTAACTCACTTAATTATCTCAAATGGACGACCATCCATCATTATATATACACTACACACATGTGACTACGAACAATACATCTCAAGCGATGCTTAGGAGACGCAACAAAGGAGTCATCATCGGATGCATGCAAGTGGGAATCAACTGTACACACATAATATGTTTCTACATTATCATGATGATCATCCAAGAAGCTTTTAAGCATTCGTGTTAAGGACAAATAATTCTTGTGGAAGCGACTCTCAACAACAGCTACCCGCTACTCGCTACCAAACTCTCCCAGCAATTCTTTGTCTACAAATCTATTACTTCGATGCTCTGCAGCAAACACGAGAGACTCAGAAAGAAGACGCTGAAGCTGAAAAAGGTGAAAGAAGAATATTTATATTCTCCTGACCGGAAGTGCAGCTCCCAGAGTATCCTGTGTTACTTCAGAACAATTGTACAACTGCACACAACAACATGCATACACGGACACATTACACATATTATTATTATTACTTCTGACTTTTACTACTAAACTCTTAGCTCCAAGCTGAGAGCTATAAACTCAACATTAAGCTCTATACGTTGTCTCTGTACCCTGGGGAAAATTATTATTATTATTGTGTGTGGTGAATTTGGATTTAAAAAATGCATTTCCTGTGTTACAACTTGCGAGCTTAGCAACAAGTCTACTCCACCACTAAAGCCTCTGATGATGATGATGAAGGGAGTTTAATTTTTTGCTTATTGAAAAAGCAGGGTGAGCAAGTTACAAAGTTACAAGACTTCTTCTATTATAGAGAGTTCTATAACTTCTATTATAGAGAGAGAGAGGCTGTGCTGTGGAGGGAAGTCAAGGAACGGCAGTTTTGTGTATATTATTATTATGCTTGTGATACTTGTTTCGAAACGAACAAATAACAAAGGTTGTGTACGCAGGAAATAATGTTCATGAATCTCTGGTCCATAATAATAATGCATTCTCCATAATAAGCGTGTATGTATATCTGGTGAAGGTTTGAGATAAAAAAGTGTAGAGTGTGTGTGTTGCGGTGGTGGTGGATGTTGTGGCACATCTTTGAATTCGATCGGTTGATGCGTAACGCAGGAAGAGACGCAGGGGAAGGTAGGGCCGTGGTGGTCTTCTTCACTTCGTCTGCTTTCCGAATTCCAACGCTTCTCCAAGTGTCGCCATTCATTACGACGCTGCGAGATGCACGGGTACGAGTTCTTTGCCGGTCATTGCCCTCTCTTTATGTCCCACGGACAGTGAGGAATGCAATCCATGGAGAGAGAGAGATCTTTAACGATGCCCGGGTATTGTGTTTGTCCTCCAGTGGAGGAATTTCGATGGCACTTTATCAAAAAGAGGGTCACACCCATGTGAACAGATAGAGGAGAGAAGCGTGTAGAAGGTTCTTTCTCACAATAGGCTTCTTCTAGTCTTGACCTTTGACCGTTTGGGCCTTTATCTGGAGTGGGAGAGTATTTTTTGTGTTTGAATAACTTGGTGGAACGGAGGGAAGAAATGCTGGGTGATCGGTGAAAACTGCGTGTTGTGTGACCCGAAGTTTGAAGTCTTTGGAGGAATGGATCTGGCACGCCTAAAAGTCTTCGGAGGAGGAAGGAAGTGGGGAGAGGATAAATGAGGACAGGGCGAAGGTAGCGTGAAATCATAAATTAGACTTTTCATCAGGGTCCATTGATCAGGAAACAAATGGTAGAAAATGTTTGTGTGCGAACGACTTGAGGAATTCTTGAGAAACTAGTCGAAGAAGCTTTAGAAGTGCAACAAATCCTAAATCCAGCACGTGTCACTATCGCTGTCCATCAAGAGAGAGAGGAAGAGTCCAGTCAGGAGAGTCCAGATAGCTTGAGTGTAATTACGAATGCATTACATGGACGTGTAGGAATGGACAAAACACATTATGCATTCATAAGGGATTTCTCATTGGTCTTCTCGTCTTTTATGCCTTCGGTCGATCCTTCTCTCGACTAACTTCTTCCATGTACGAGTTGGAGACTCAAAACTCCTGGAGAGAGACTTCTTCATCCAGCAAAGAGGAAACTCCACGTGTGTCTTGTTTGCCCAGGTTGAAGGAACTCTCAGGATGAACGCACTTTTGTGCGTACCCATCCTACACTACTGCTGTACACTCCATCAGTAAAATCAAATCCTCTTTACTCTCGAATCATTCTTTCTTTAACTGCTTTCGTCAATCTCCAACTAATATCAACATTCTACATTCACAATCATTCCATGCGTTTTGTGTTAAGATAAGAACAAGTTTCCTCTCCAGAGAGACTTAATATCCCAGACTCAGTGGGTGTGGTTCTTCCCTTTTCTTTCCACATTAAAATAATGAGCAGGCGAGCCTAAGTCAAAACTGTAAACATATCTTTACGACTTCTCGTCTGTGTTTGTAGGACTTCATGGTAAATCAACTAATCTTTCGTAAGTAAGCAGTCACTGTGGACCTTATGGACTCGCAGTGTTGAGTGTCACAGTTCGAAGTTTCGAAGAGGAAGGTAACATGAATTATGAATGAAGACGAGTAATACGATGATAAGCTGAGGTTCATAAGTTGATAAGGATCATATGTACGGATGGATCTGCTTTCGACGTGACTTTGGCCTTTCACGCTCCTCACACTTACGTAAATCAGTAAATTGACTTTGGTTACGTGACAGTTGAAAACCTTGTCGATCATTCGAGTAAGTTGTTTACACAAGTCAGCTAATAAAGTCGAGCATGCAGGAAGGAGAGGGTAATTAGAGTGATCAACTTTTCACGTTCCACCAATTCTATTCACTCCATTTCACTAACTATTGATGACTAATGACTAATTGCTAGTGTAAATATGGTTCGTTCAAAGGTCCAAGTCTCGAACTCTTCAAATTCTACATGAAGAAATGCGTGGAAAATTGGAAAGATTAATCCTTTACTTTTCACGGCTAAACACTCACTATTTTGTCTTCGAAAATACAACGGCAGAGATGGAATTTTGCTAACACGCCGAAGGTCTACTCCAAGCTCCACCACCATCATTTGCTTGTTTCAACACAAGTTTTAAAACTAAGTTTTAATTGTTCGCTAATTTCAATTTTTATTGATGAAAGTGTTGTCACAAAGTGACAACACAGTGTTGAAACGAAAAGCTAGGATGCTACGAAACACGACTTCTGTAAACTGTTGTAAACCGTAAAAAGGCAAACACGCAGGAAGAGCTACCTGATTGCCATCTTTCAATCATTGGGAGCTTCAATTTGTTGTCAGGTCTCTTCCAAACAGCACCAAAAATATTCCTCAGGATTTCTCCATTCCAGTGACTCCAATAGTTTCAGTCAGTTTTACTCTCAACTCTAGTTTTTAAATGTATTCATGTTTTAGATATGCTCACTAATGTCATTAGATTCCAGTATCTGCACGAAGTTCTCGTTTCTTCTATGTACTACAATAAAATGACCTGAGAAAAAAATGCAAGATGTTTAAAATAAACAGTTGAGATAGATTTATTTCGACGCGGGATTCTTATTTACAGATAAGGTACACACTTTTTGTAATATCTTGTCTCTTTTCACTTGCACACGCCTCTTGCTGAATAACAACAGCCGGATCATTTCAATCATCGCACGCCAATTGTAACTTGTAATAATGATATTTACAAACAATAGCAATACATTTTGTTTGTCGCAGAGGTTTGCTACATCATTCATGCTTTCACAGCCTCATTTTTACACTCCAACTCCGATGAGTTGTACAGTAATATTATTACACCAGAACTGCTAATTACGCACATTTCATTCACCTATGATTTCAAATACTCATTTCGATTTCCACACACATACTAGCGAACTTGACAGAGTGCACATAATCAAAATGTGCAGTTTTTTGTTCCATGATACTTGGAGATTGATTGGAACAGGATAACATGGATTGGATAAAAATAACAATAAAAACTTACAGCAGTGCCACAAAAACTACCGCTTGGCTTGAAGACATCTTCACGGCAGCTCAATATATTAAGACTGCCATGTTTTACATGTATAAACTGATTTACTCTGAGTTCGTGTAACATACAACTCACTTTTAATATCACTTCCATCATATTATTGTTATGCATCAGTATTATGCTGTTGTGTAGAATTATGCATCATTATAATTACAGCGCCGATAACAGGGTAACTGGGTAACACCAATACGATCACTGCTATTACGTAGTCATAACAAAGTTGCCCAGAAGTCAATTTTTCAAACATACAATGAGATTTCTCAATTACTTTACATCTTGATAACACTTCGAAGGGTACAATCAATCATTAAACAAAAAGAATACATAGTCTAGGTACAAACAGTTGACATTTCAAAATCTTACTTTGCATTAATTCAAACATGCACTCAGTAATAAATATTTTCGTGAGTTATAAAGGTAAATGAAAGCTTTAGAAAGACAAAGAGAGCGATGGCTAAAACTATACCAAAGAAAAATCGTAATATATTATTATGCATCAAGGTATGAGTTGTAACTTGTAACGAATCGACGTGGAAGGGTTTCTACGGTGCTGCCGATATAGAAGAATTTTTTCTGACCAGAGAAAGATCCGTAATGTGATCAGGCTCCCAGCCATTTTCTTGCCGTTCCCACATTTTCTTGTATAGCCTCTCCAATTGCGTTGCGTAATGTGTCGCATCAAATAGTACTGACTCTGTTCGCGCTTGCCACACTTTGGCTCGGATACCTTTTAAACTACAAAAAACAAGTCACATTTAGTTGTTTTAAATGTCCACATAATTTGAAAGTAGTGTATTCTTACAATTCTTTGTCTGTCCCAAGTCTCGAAGCGACGTCTTCGTATTCTTCTCTTGAATTCGCTATTAACTCAGGGACCCCAAGGCAAGTGAGCTGGGAGGCTGCAACTCTACTTGCCAGCGTCTCCAAAGGAAGAGTTACAACAGGAGTACCAGCCCACAAAACATCCATGGATGTTGTGTGTCCATTACAAAGAGGCGTGTCAAGGCAAACGTCAGCTAACTGACCTCGTCTTACATGTTCTTCTTTCGCTGCTACATTACTGAAGATAATTTTTCCCGGAGGAAGGCCCCATGCACTTGCTGTGGCGAGAATGTTAGTTTCTCCGACAGCTGGGAATCTCAAAAGCCATAAAACGCCGTTGGGTACCCGTTTCAAAATCTGCAAGTTTTGGTTGGATGAGATTAGTCTAGTTTACATTGTTGGCAGGATAAAGCATAACACGAGCTTATTCGTATGCAGGATTGTTGTACTTACATTAACCCACATTCGTAACGTGGCTGGATCAATTTTGTACAGTTGGTTGAAGTTACAATAAACAATGGCATCTTCAGGCAACCCGTACTGTTGCCTTGTTGTGACAAGAATACTTTGGGGAACTTCTTCCCCTGTTGCTGCTTTATTGTTCGTCTGCGGTGTGGCTAAGCCATTTTGTAATATAAGTCCATTAACAGTTGTGTGCACGTGTCCAGAACGAATCATAGTCTACAGCAATACACATTTGCAAATTTGAGACTTCAGATGCATCATACATTTTTCTTAGATGATTACAAGTGAGTATATTAACTTACATCGATAGCTGTTGTATTTGGTAACTCCGCAACCTTGAGCGAAATAGACATAGGAGTTGAGGTTGATCCGGAAGCTGAAGTAACTTGGACGATCTCCTTGATTTCTCTAACATCAGCATGCCGCAAGACAGGACTTAAATCTGGAGCATTAATAACTGCAACATTATCGGCAAAATTCTTGTTGGTCCCACTTCCACCGACTACCAGCCGTTCCGTGAGATGAGGAAACATCTGTCTATGGTCTCCGATAAAGTACGTGTGTGGCATGTATGCAAATTTCTCGCTGTAATGTTCTTCAAATTCTAACGGTGAAGTTGTTTCGTCAGTTATAATGTAATCCATGTAGGATGCTCCTGAAGTTCCAGGGTATCCAAGCCACATAACTTGAATTGGAGCTGGGCGCAGAGCAAAAATCTCATTCCGTGCACCCTTCGTGTATCCATTCATGTTCACTAAAATGTGGATTCTGTCGTTATGTATTTTGTCTGCTGCTTTTCCATTGTCCATTACCTAAAATGTAGTATTAAAATGTAGTTTAAGAATTTGAACACAGGCAATGGGAGTATTTCTCATCAAATTACCGAAGACAAGTCAACAAAATGTTCGGACTTTCGAGCAACGTTAGAACGGAAGGTTGTTCCATCATCCGGACTCAGAGCGTAGCAGAAGACCTCAACATTAGCTCGAGAATGAAATCCGGGTATACTTTGCATGAGATGAGAAGTTGGATGGTTTCCGAAATCAGAAGAAACATATCCGATTCTCAGCCTCTCTCCTTGCGTTAAACTAATCTGATAGGCGTAAGGAGATCGGTGCAGAACTGCAATCTGAAAACGACAAATCCCATTTAGATAAAACTTACTTTACTGTTGTTGCCTTAAAAGACGGTTTTTGCTCTTTAAAATCCCCAATTACTCACTCTCAAGACCATTACCTTGTCGGCACACATCATAGCGTGCTTTGCTGCTATCAATCTTCTTTGCTTATGTGACAGAGGATATAACATTGAGTGGTGGGGATGTACAGACGGTAAACGGTTCTTCTCCAGTTGCGATGCAACTATCTTCACCTAAACCCATACAATTGCAGTTTTAGTACTGAATAATTCAATAAAAACTAAGCAAAATATCATTTAATTAGCATGTAGCTTCGTTTTCAACTTACCAACTTTTCCATCCTCTCTTCGTAGTCACTCCAGTCACAAATTATCTGCAGACAGTGAACAAGGTTGCAGTAAGCATCAGGAGAGTCCGGTTTCAACTTTAGCGCTGTCTTATAACTTTGAATAGCTTCCGGAATGTTTCCCGAGTCTTTGTGAATCGAAGCAAGGTTCGAATGAGCGTCAGCAAAGGCCGGGTTGATCTGTATAGCCCGCTGATAGCAGCCTAGGGCTGCTGGAATGTCTTGAAGCTCTTTGAGCGTGTTCCCCATATTAGAATAAGCATCTGCAAACGTGGGTTGAATCCGGATAGCTTCTTTGTAGTGATTTAGGGCCTCTGCAAGTTTTCCTTGTTGTTGCAAAACAGATGCTAGGTTGGAGTGTGCAGCAGCAAATTCTGGGAATACCTATGTACACCATTCGAACATTCAAGAAGACAAACTTGAGAAACATTGAAATATCATCAACTCATAAAGTTAAGAACAACTATGTACCTCCAAAGCTTTCAAGTACAACTCGGTGGCTTGTTCAATGAATCCCTGTTCACGCTTGATGTTTGCAAGATTGTTAAGAGAGTCCGCATGGGTCGGACACAGCTTAAGAGCCGTGTTGTAACAATCCTCCGCTTCCTTTACGAGCCCCTTCTCTTTCAAAGCATTTGCTAAATTACAATAAGCGTCAGGGAAGTTAGCTTGAAGCTCGATGGCCTTCTTGTATGTCTCGATTGCTAAGTCAGTGAATCTAAAGCAAAGTTACATTTTAATTCTTGCTGTGATAAAATCTTAAGAGATATACACCAGAAATAGTTACCCTTGTTCATAATAGACGCAAGCAAGATTTCCATGAACCACTGCATTGTTAGGACTCAAATTAAGAGCTCGAAGGTACGCTGCTACTGCCCTGTAGTTAAGGAAGATAAACATCATCATTAATTTCACCATTCAGATTCAGGTTGTTTATCTTCGTATCAGATTTATCGTTACGAACCTGTCAAATATTCTCGCTTCCTTCAGTACGTTTCCCAGATTGATGTACGCATCCAAAAAGTTAGGGTCCAGATTTACAGCCTTCTCAAAATGATGTAGAGCTAACCATATTTCTCCAAGAGCATTGAAGACGCATCCTAGATTGCTCCAGGCTACAGCGAAGTCCGGGCGAGTCTCGATGGCTTTCAGGTAGCATGCCTTTACGTGTGAGTGAGAGATAAGGTATTGGATTGAGGTTTGGTCGAGGATGAAAAGAAAATTAGGGAATGACGTTTGAATTTGAAGGAAAGGATTTGTAGGATATTTTGAAAATAACGAATTTGTAATTTGACCATTTTTACAAGAGGGATTGAGAGAAGCATCGAATACACGAACGAGAAAAGTCCGGTTCGACCATCAGTGGTAAGAGGAACAACGGGAGGAAATCAAAGAAAACACCATTAGCTTTTCTCTATAAAATGATAACACTTCGCCTTATATGATATGATAATACAAAATCATGTAAATGACGCAGAAACATCCCTATGGTACTTGTTGAACTTAAACTTCGAACAGCTATCCTCACATCCCCAATCTTAATACGCGAATATTCCTACAACGCTGATACTTTTCAACCTTATCACGACACTTCCTGACATTTCCTACAAATCGTGTCAGCCGCAAACGAATGTACAGCGCACTTTATTCATAATTGCTGCAGCGCGCACCAAATTCCCTGCTTCGGTCTAAACTCTCGGCGACAGCTAAAAGT
This sequence comes from Isotomurus maculatus, assembly GCA_034696585.1. Lineage (NCBI taxonomy): Eukaryota > Metazoa > Arthropoda > Collembola > Entomobryomorpha > Isotomidae > Isotomurus > Isotomurus maculatus. The sequence goes on along the minus strand of JAQGAC010000002.1, from coordinate 48,396 downwards.
ATCGAAGAGCGCTCAATTGAATTTCCCTAAACGCAGCGATCACAGCGCGATCTGCCTATTACCGATCATTGCGGTAAGTCTATAGCGCAGCGCAATAAATAATGCTCCTGGAGTACGCGCGCTCTTCTTAACTTCATCATCATCATCGTTGCATGCTGTTCATCTCACGTGGGACGCTTGCCGATAATCCTGTAGGCGCATGCTGTTCTGACATACCTCTCATCTAACTGTATGCGCGCAAACGACAAGGTAAAATACTGGCAAAAGGTGCGCTCAAGGCATTACGTAACAAAAGATAAGTATTGAGTATGTAACGCGCACAATGTTACATACAGACAAGGGATAGTCTTACACTGTGTGTCTCTTGTTGATCGCTCCGGATGCCGTTCTTTCGTTCGTTCATGGGATGAGTTGTCAGGGGGTTGGGGATTTAATTGGTAAGTAATAAATAAGTAGATATAAAGAAGTAGAGAGGATGATTACCGTTGATTATTCAATTTTGACTTTCACTTTCTCTCTCTTTCTCTTTCTCTCTCTCCCTACATAATCTCTTTCATAAGAGTGACGCTGCACTTTCTTGGCAGTTAGACAGAAGAGTTCCGGTGGTCTCCAGGGCTCGACCTTTGAGTACGAGGGTTCCACTCATCACCAATCGCCTTCATCATCAAGTCTCATTGTGATAACCTAACCATCTCTCCTACAACTTACCCGAACAAGATCAAAAATGAAATCAATTCATTAGTCTCGAACGAAAGTAGAACAACATGAATCTTCCTCTATCTCTAAAGGCTTTTTGATTCTTTGCATCATGTCGTACTAAACACTAAGCTTTAGCCACACCCACTCATTATCATTCACTCAAAATCACAGTCGCGTCACGCACAAGCACACAAGCGGAGCAAGGGGTTGCGAGGTGAACCTTCTAACCAAAACATTAAAAGGCTCACCTCCATTTTTACTAGAATCCGCGAAGTAATGAACTTCCATCGTGAACGCAATTCAGACATTTCCGAATGAAAACCTTACAATGGGCATGCCACTCTGCTTCTTTCCTAATGACAAGCTGTCTTAATATCAACAAAGGCTTCAGGATTTTGTTGTGCTGCTCACTTCAATCCACACCAAAGAAGTTGTGATTATCGAATCCTACTGATCCCACAAAAGGCGACCTGGATTCAACAACCAAACAAGGGCGGGACATGGTGAACGGATATGCTAATGGATAATTGGAGGTTATTGTAAGCAGTCTCCCAATCAATATTTCGAAATTTCTTAACTGGGTACTTTCCCAAACAACTATTATTCTGGGACTATCTCTTATCCTTCAATATATCCATTTGTGCATACTGCGGGAGAGCGCGCGCGATGTCTTCGGATGTCCAGAGCCAGAGATCAGGAACATGGGATGTAGAGTGAGTCCTTCCATAGGATGTGAGATCGAGAGGGAGATGTCTTCAGCGCGTAGCAAGCGGGCATCGAACTTTCTCCTACGCGCGCGTTTGTACTGCTATGCTTTGCTATAGCAATGACAAATCTCAAAGGCTCGATGACGATTTATGCATCAGTGCATGATCAGAGCGCAACACTGGATATGAAGAATTAAAGCGTGCTTATGGCGCAATACGCAATTTGGAGGATTGAACGGGCAACCACAACTCCTGTCTAGCCGAAATCATAACTAACTGAAGCTGGTATAGGAGAAACACTGAAAGAAACTTATGTCTTGCCCATTACGAAGGATCATCCATTGGAAGAGAACTTCTAATCACCAAAGATTCACAACTAAACGGATGAAAACCACCTACTATCAGAAACGAAGAAACTCCTAATTACGAATGGACCATATTTACGGAATTAGGTTGACAAAGCAAACCCATTACTTCACTTCTTCCACTACTCACATTATCAGACTGAAAGGACCTCATCATCATTCTTTGGATACTGACATAGTGATAGATTCGGCCTTATACGTTTTCGGAAAATTTTTAGAATTTGGCAATCTTCATATGGACATTTTTGGTATTTCTTGCAATTATTCTTAGGAGTACTTATCTATTACGAAAAATTTAAAGGAGGAGTTACCTTAGCCTCGTCTAACCGGCCAAGAGCTTTTAAAAGATTTCCAAGATCACTCCGGACACAATACAAGTCCTGCAAAAGTAAATTACACGCACCGTAAGCTAAGAACAACATCTGACACAGACAATAGCACTCTAAAATATCGTAACTGGACACATACCGGATTATACTGTAGAGCTGTGATGTAAGCCTGCACAGCCTGCTCCATCTCACCAGCGGCGACCAGTGCAGCAGCCAAATTGATGTAGCCGTCAATAAAATCAGGTTTCAGGGTGACGGCGTGCCTGTAATTTTCCAAAGCATCCTGAAGTTGTTGCTGCTCCTTGTACACGTTCCCAAGATTGGAATAAGCCTCTGCGAGTAGCGGATTTTGCTTGATAGCAAGTGTGCTAAAGGTGGCTGATCTGTAATGAAAAAATCGTTGTAAATTCGACATCATAGCTGAATACAATTGATCGAATTGCCATAAATTTCTCAAGCTTCCAAAAATTGCAACTTACTTATCAAACCGTCTACACTGAAAGTGTATAGAGGAAAGTAACAGTAATACGGACGTGTTGGTAGGATCTTGCCTCCACAGCTGCATGCAGTGACGCTCGGCATCGTCGTAGCATCCTTGTTGATACTCTCGATGAGCCATATCTAATAAACCTGTGCAAAAGAGGTTAGATTAATTTACTTCATCCTACATTTGTCACGTATTTTGATATCTCCTACTTACTCATGCTAGCAACCGGGTCAGCCATTCTAACTTGGACCTGAATCTGATGAGGTTGCAAAACAGCTGCTTGAGCGTCATTTACGTTGACAGCCTGCATACGTAAGAACCTGACTGCACCATTAGGACCGGTGGTGCTGACAATCGTTCCAGTCGGAATAGCCGTAGCGAGTCCATTGTTGCTTCCCGTAGAAACTCCGAGGAGTGCGCCTTGGGTTGCTGCATGGTGGTGCTGATTGATTGTATTACTATTGTCCACGAGAACAACTCTGGGGGAATTGTTGGTATGTCCCCCATGCCCTCCATGCCCCCCTTGGTAGTGGGACTTATTTAGTACGAGTACGCGGTCGCTCATTTCAGGAAGGGAATTCTGAATGTCTTCTATTTGACGAGCAGTTCTGACTTGAGTCAACAGATTATTTAACGCAACGCAATCGTTGCCTAAAATCGCAGTTCCTTCTTGCTCTTCACCAACTTCCGATACTTGAGTCAAAATTGCAACCTTCGATTCTTGACTTTCGCCTTCACCAATTCCCCCGCAATTAATGCCGTTTGTGTTCTCCTTCTTATCCAAGGAAATAAATCTTCGCCGCGCGATTTTAATTTTTCTTGTATTAGAAGTTACTTCTCCGGCGTCACCACCGTTAGCGGACCTTTGATTATCTTTCACAACAACTATCGTTGGTACTATGGACTGCTGCTGGCCTTCACCTAGAGAATTCGGCAGATATGAGAGTGTCCCCAAAGTGGTTGTTGCTTCAATAAACGGCAAAGTTTGCTGTGGAAATTGCGGGACTTCATGGACAATAAGGTGTGGCTGAGTCAGCCCTTGTTCCTGACCTGGTGCTTCGTATCCGGCCCATTGCAGCATTTGGATTCGTCCTTCTGAATGGCTCACAACTTAGAAATTAAAAAAAACAAACACCGAAAATCGACACTCCTCCGCTTGTCCTGGGTAAATTCTTCTCCTCTCTCTGTCCACCCCCTTTTCGCCAATAAAAGCTTCCCTCTTCGTCGTCCCCCCCTCTTTCGAAAAACACTTTCGAAATTCTCCTCTCAAAACGATAAAAATGCCAGCCCAACTCCGACAATGAATGCAGTAGAAGCTCTCAGTCAGGACTCAGTGTGGAGATGTAGTGTGTAAAGTGGCTGCAAGTGCAAATGGTTGTGGTGGTGGTGGTTGCGATGGCTGATCAGCAGAGAACAGAAAGCCCCCGGTGGGTGATCAGGGCCGGCTCCCCCATTCCTCCCAGCCACAAACTGGGGTGTGTGCGTGTGCGCAGAGGAGCCGCCCCTGAGCTCTGCAGCTTCGTCCTCTCCCCTCCTCCGTCCTTCTCCTCAGCTGCCGAAGGGGGTTTCTTCACGCAGAACTCAAATGTCTCCTCTGATTTGCTCCGCAGTCCGCACCTCCGAATGGCAACACGCAGGGGAGCTTCTGCGAGGTGCGAACATGGGTGACGCTCCATTGACGTCCTCATCATCATCGTCCCCTGTCGAGAAGTGTCGACCACCACAATTACACATCATTCCCAGCTAATCCAGAACTACTCTCGGAAACTTCTGGCACTGCTCTCACGTTTCTCAGCAGTGGAAATTTCCACTCGTGAAGAGACACTGGGTAAAATTAGCCATGCTGAGTTGACAGCAGGTGCAGACATATGAGAATGATGAAGGTACTTATAGTCAGGTACTTGGTGACGATCATCGTTGCACAGGCTTGCCATAATATTATTATGAATAATTTCATACGTAAATATGTAATACATTTTATAACAAGTAATAAAGTATTAAGTGTACTTATTCAATTTTTGTTGTTAATTTGTTGGCCTGTGTTTAAAAGAAATACATCACGTCATACAATTCATGGACTCTGGACTTCTTAATACTAAGCTGAATGAGAATGATATGATTTTGAATGATTCGTCATAGAAAGTCTAAATAGGCTTGTCAATAAAATGGAAATGAAATACTTGAGACATTATTGTACAGATCAAAACTTTGTTTGCTGATGAGCTATACGGGCAAAAATAAACATAGGACTTCCTGTGTCTTGGATTGACTCAATTGCTTTATTATATTACCGTCTTGATAAGGGCGTTTTCATGTTTCGCACGAAGATGCATCCAGGTTTTCATACGTTAGGTTTCAGACAAAAAGGCTAACTATCTCATTTGAATTTGGAATGTACGGCTGACCAGAGTTTCTATTAACTAGTAATTTTTCGTCAATACATACAAATCGGCTGCTTGCTAAGTTGTTAGATTATTAATTATTTACTAAGACTAGCTGTCGATTTCGTGATTTATGATTCTAGTGAAGTGTCTTTGAGGTTTCGAGCTCAGCAAATTCAAATTTTATATTTGGTGTTAAGATTTCATAAATTAGTGACAGTGTCAAACATTCAAACATAGCTTTTCTGTCAGCCAAAGTTGGGTAAGAGTAATTAGAAGCTTGATAATTAAAGTAACAAAAAAATAGCATGGGGAATATGAGATTTGTGAGCACTCCATTTTCTACTTCAGTCAGACTCCAGTATTAAAAATCAAAGAACGTAAAATTTTTCGAGTTGCAACCTTGCAATGCTAAGTACAAATTTGAAAGCAGACGATGTAAAGAATGCAAACATTCAACATATATGCAGTATTAGCCTGTTTATCCCTAAGCTTTTCGAATCACCTTAGTTGTAAAATAATTATTTTACAGTTATTTTTAATTGATGGGTTTCAGACATTGTAGGAGTGCCGCACCTTCGTTTTATCTTCTGTTCACACACAACTGACAATGAGTTGCACCAGCATGCAATTGCAATTGTGATTATCATAGTGAGAAAATATGTAGGTCATCAGATCAGTAGTACTGGTAGTATCATTGTTGTATGATGTAAATGAACTACGAATCAACTAATCGTAACTTTGTAACAAGTAGACGAGAAGATTACAATAATAGCAGCAAGTAATAATGTGTCTCTTAACAACTTTCAGCTACCTAAACTAACTAGTTTAGCTTGCAGATACGGGGCTAGCAAAAATAGTCCATAATAAATATTATAACTTTATAACTATAACTATAATAATAGTTGCATGCATCGTGCACAGGAAATGGACAAAGATCAGGTAAACGATGTCAGAGGTGCTATGCGAATGAGGCATGTTGAGACACTTGTACAATCTATTTCCAATATCTAACCAATGCAATGTCTTCTGAACGAGCTATTTATTGGCTATATAACATATAACATACGTGGGACTTAGGACAGAATCACAGAATTCCATTCTGTCATTTTTGTCATATAGAAAACAACATTATGATACTTCACGGTGGTATGCTCACTTTGGCTAGGGCTTTCTCTTTTCTCCTGAGATTCGATTAACTTTCCTGGGGATCTTCATAAATTGAGGGAGTGTAATTGGTTTGCTCTTTGCTCCGAGGATTGCGAAGCATTGCATGACATCCATGCATCGGCAGTCATTTGTCATTACTTACATTGATCCATCCGATCGCCATTTATATTGCTCAGAAGTAGAATGCGAGCCTTACAAATGATTGCAAACCACACACGTAATTCGATACGCACCCGACTTTCACTTTAATTGCCATTGCTCTCATCCTCTCGGCATACTTACCTTCCGTGATTCACCCGCCATCATGCTTTCACCCTTTTACGCCTTTTGATTTATTTCGGTGACACTTGAACTCCAGAGATAAAGTTGAAATATGAATACTTTAGCAGTTGTTGATCAGCCTCCTTTGTTGCCATCGTTATTGAAGACACACATGGCTGGAACAAGTCCAAGGAGCAAACCGAGACTGTCCTTCGACGAATCTGCTATTCAACGACTGGAGGAAGACAAACGACGACAAAGTGGTGGAAGTGGAAGCGTCTCTGACGAAGTTCCAGTGACATCAATAACAACTATTAGTGGAAGACTTGTTCCAGAATCTATTCTTAGACGTGCTTCTACATCCACGTCCAACAATGGTCAGAAGGAACCTACTGACGACCAAAGAAAGCAAAGACCCAGTTTGTATTCCACAGGGTCACACCCATCCCTTCAGGAGGATATGTGCTCTGAAATTGCAAGGCTGGATAGCGTCTCAGAACGCGTGGGCGCAGATAGAGGAGTTGGAGGAGATGACGATAAAGTTCCAAGACTAAGAAGGTTCATTGGAGTTTTCCAGGTTAATAATACACACTGACGCGGTTATTTCTAATTAATTTCTCACAAATTTAAATTATAACCGACTCATGTATGGGCGTAATTATCTATTATTCATTCACAGAATCTCCGTCAATGGGCTAATAACAGAACTGCCCCGAAGGAACCAGAACGCCCTGATTCCTTCTTAGAAAAATTCGGGATCGGTTGGAATCCAACCGGAAGTGAAGGGGACAGCCAGCGATCCGCAAGCAGGGCGGACAAAACTGCTTGGGAGAAAAGGAAGAAAGCGTTTCTTCAGAAATGTGTCATTGATTCATCTAAACCAGCTCATTATAGGGTAGGAAAACAAATTCAAATTTTGATTTTGTAGTTCAACTAATCTAGCTGAACTTCACTTTGCAGTGGATTGGAGTTCTTTCTGTGGCCATGTTGTACAACTTAGTGTTTGTAATTGGAAGGGCTACTTTTTGGGAACTCCAAAATGCGTTGCCAACTATTTGGTGGTTTCTAGATTACGGAGCTGATTTAGTTTACGTTATGGATTCAATGATTCACGCCCATGAAGGTTTGCTAGGCTTATAAATGATTACATTTAGAATTTTGGCCATTCCATTAAAAAATGAATCTGGTTCTTTTGTCTTTCTGTTCTAAAGGCTACTTGGAAGAAGGAATGATGGTGAAAGACCTAAGTAAACTCCGTCTCAATTACTTCAAATCCACATATTTCAAACTGGACGTGATTAGTCTGTTACCAACAGACTTAGCTTATTTTTTTTACCCTTCAAAGTGCAACAAAAGAGTGCCATGTCCAGTTATTTTCCGTCTAAATCGACTCTTCAGAATTTACAGACTTAATGAATTCTTCCAGAAAACGGAGAGTCGAACAACGTTCCCAAACGCCTTTAGAATAGCCAAAGTGATATTGTATATCTTAGTTATCATTCATTGGAATGGTTGCTTCTATTTCGGAATTAGTTATTTCATAGGATTTGGAACGGATGGGTGGGTATACAAGAACATTTCCATTGGACGAAATGGTTCGCTTGCTCATCAGTATATTTACAGGTAAACAAGCACATCATTTATTTTTTATAATTCCAGTTCATACATAGTACAATTTTCTAACGAAAAAGATTAAATGGCAAACTTTGAATGTGCTTGTGAATGTTTTCTAGTTTCTATTGGTCAACTTTGACCCTAACTACAATAGGGGAAGTTCCACCTCCTGAGAAAGATATTGAGTACATATTCGTAGTGACTGACTTTCTTGTTGGTGTTTTGATCTTTGCAACAATCGTCGGTAACATCGGATCCATGATAACTCACATGAATGCAGCCAGGGCAGAGTTTCAAGACAGACTGGACTCGATAAAACAGTACATGGAATTCCGAAGAGTAACTAAGGATCTTGAAAAGCGAGTGATAAAATGGTTCGACTACTTGTGGACAAACAAACAATCTTTAGACGAAGACAGGGTAAGATTTAAGTGTGACAAACTGATAACATTTCCAATGCAAGCATACTCAGTGTACCTACGCTAATCTAGGTCCTCGGAGCACTTCCGGATAAGCTCAAGACGGAAATAGCGATTCACGTTCATTTGGGAACTTTGAAACAAGTCAAAATCTTTCAAGATTGTGAACCTGGACTTCTCACAGAACTTGTGCTCAAGCTAAAACTCCAAGTTTTCAGTCCAGGCGACTACATTTGTCGCAAAGGAGACGTGGGCAGGGAAATGTACATCGTCAAGCGTGGAAAAGTCAGCGTTGTGGGGGATGATGGAAAAACCGTTTTTGTCACACTTGGCGGAGGATGTGTATTCGGAGAGGTTGCTCAAATCTGCCAATCTTATTAATAAGTTGACTATTTTTCAACCTCATAACATTTGTATGCCTTCAGGTGAGCCTCTTAAATATCGCTGGAAACAAGACGGGAAACAGAAGAACTGCCAATGTCAGAAGTGTTGGATATTCTGATCTCTTTTGTCTCTCTAAGGACGATTTGTGGGATGCATTGCGAGTATGGAATACGTAATATTTGAGGCTAATTAATGAACTAACTATAGACCAATCGCTGCTTTGTAATTCTAGGAATATCCTGAAGCCCGTGAAGCCTTATTGGAACGTGGTAGACAAATGCTGATGAAAGATGGCTTGATCGATGAAGCAGCGCTGGAAAAAGAACGTCAAGCCCAAATGACTACTAAGGACAAAATATCTGCACTAGGTTATTGTCAAAAATATGTATTCTTCAAGTTACTATTTACAACCAATTATTGTCAAGCCATGACTAAACGCTATCTGAATTTTAACAGAGTCAACTGTGGAGACAATGACTACAAGATTAGCCAGGTTGACAGCAGAATATGCAAGTGCTCAGCTAAAATTCAAACAACGGCTTACCAAAGTACGTTCAGTCAAGTTTCATAAATTCGTCGTACACCATTCAAAGTTTCAAAGTTAAAATGTATACGCCCAACACTTCAGGTCGAGAAGTCTCTTGATGGAGCTAAGCTACATGGTCGCCCCCGGGGTGGAGGTGGGGGAGGAGGGACAAGTGACAGTGATAACGCAGGTTGTGGAAATATTTCTCCAGGAAACAGGCGATTGCTTACGCGGTCTCCCTCAGCCCCAGAAAGTGCTCGATCCGCCAGATCTCTTCAAAGAAACGACGACGCTTCTCGAGCGATGCTTGACAGGAGTAACACTGCTCCCTCTTCTTAAGTCTTTACATTTTATGCCACGCAAGTTAATTTCACGCTTATGCATGTGCCAGTTTACTTGTTGCTTTATGTCAATTGACTTCAAGTAATGTCGAGTGCCATTCAAGTGCCATCATTTAAATCAGTAAATACCAATAAAAATCGTTTCTTTCCTTCAATGATGCGTTTTATTTGAGTATAAATGTGACAAGCAAAAATAGTTGAGATTCAAAACCGTTGAAAAAACAAAGAACGTAGAATCATCATTACGTGGTTTAATCCTGGCATGGCTTATGGGGTATTGGCATAAATCGCATTTCTGCACATGTAAATTCCACATCCATTTTCGCAACATTTCTTCGCTTCTATAAAGAAAATAGTTCAGTTGGGAAATCTACAATTAGATATACCTTTACATTAAACTTCACGAGAACTTACGGCTGCAATCCTTATCCACTTTGCAGTTGGACGTTTGATTTCTCTTGGAGCAGTCATCAATTCCAGGACGTGGAGTTACCTTGGTTGGACAGACTCCGGGTCGGGTATTGCTTGGGGCTGAGTACAAGCATAATTATTTTAAACGTACACGAATATGCAGAGTATGCAAATGAACTTCAGTCACTTAGACTAATTAGAATGTCGTGCAAGAGAAAGCAAACAGGAAATTACTTCTGGGAGTTGTAGAACTCTTGGCCCTTGAGCAGTCAAAATTACTGCATTTGTCTGCCGATGGAGTTGCTCCGCAAGTACAAGTGTTGCAGTCCTTCTGGTACGTCTTACCAGCAGCACAAGTTTCTGAAATTTCATGAGAAGTTTTTATAAAAATCTTCAGCTTCATGCTGAAAAGATGTTCTTAAACTATAATAATTGCTCACTTGGTCTTGTGGAAGGCTCGGCAGCATATACAGCCACCAAGGCGAACGCGGAAAATATTATGAACCTGGTCCACATGCTGCTGCTTTTAATTTTTCAGGCAACCGTTAAAACTTTAATCTTCTACTTTATCTGGACAGAACGTAGTGACCAGTGATTGTGCTGATGTGGAAAATTAGACTGACTCTGAAGGAAGGTGGACAGCACAAATAGACCAAACCAAAAGTTCAGTATAGCACAAACGAGATAGCAAAAACAAAAGGAAGCCTTTCTATTGAGCCAACAATGACCGACCTGTTGGCAGGCAATTCCTGCGCTGATGATGCTGATGATATCACTCGGTGCAAAATAGTCTTTGTGTTAAATTACCTTGCAGTTCGTAGTTCGTGGTACACCAGTTACCATCAATCCTCTCAACATCCGTTCTCACCTTTTTGCAAACCTGAGAATTAGCAACACCATCCGCGTAATACCACACAGCTACGTAATACGTAATCCATCCGTCCTCCAGCACGGCAAAAAGAACAGAAGTCACGTAAAATTGTGTCTAAACCACTTGTCTAAACCCAAAGTCATTTCATGCTCACGAGACAATCAGTTTGCGGAGAATTTCATGCTTCAATTTTGCATTCAACACTTCACACAAAAGTATTTTTACATGTCATGGCAATGGCAATTGGGAATAAAGGATGGAGAAATTATCTTTAGAATCTCTGCTACTGTACTTTACAATTAAAAGCTTTGGAATTGCTGAAACAACCTTTATTTAGGCTGAGCATAATACTAAACAAGAATAGGAAACATTTTCATGGCTTCAAAAGGGTCACGCTATGAAGTTGAGCAAGGTTGAGCCCATTTCCAATTCCAATCTCAGTAAGCAGAAGTCAATAATGCACAATTACGTAGAAACAATCAATTTCAAATTAGGAGAAACTTTAAACAGTTCCAGGAACAATTTTGTTGCGGAATGTTTTCAGACTTAAATAATTAAGACCATTCTATTGTACCTCATGTATTACTCACTTTTGTGTCTGCATGACATCACACCATTCGTATAGGCCATACAGGTACTCACTCCATACTAGTTACCTGTGAATGGATCTCAACGGGATTCAGTAACTGCGTTTCACTGTAGATCAGTCATTAACTATGTTAACTTGGTAGGAACAAAAACATTAATGACTCATCCCTGGAAGAGATGAACACTGCATTTATAAGTATTGTAACATTCAACTCATTGGTTCACAAACAGCTTACGGAATTATTTGTTTTTCCGACAACATCAAGAAGCATGTCGCCATCCATTACTTCCGACTCCATGTACCATTAAATTAAAATTTTCCACATCTCAAGAAACATTATAACACAGAAACATCGTTGCTGAGACTAATACTGCGTAAGTTAGATTTGTTGACGAGCCCCTATTAACCGATTGTGAGCCACTAACTATCGCATCTACGAATTCTTAGACTTTGGACACATAATAACTAGCAAAGTTAAGGCGTTTATTCACACAAAAAAGAATGCAACTTACAAATACAGATGAAAGAGATTTGAAACAAATGAATCATACGCGAAGATATAAATTATTAATTGAGCTTTGTTTAAACCAGTCTCGTCCAGGGTAACTTTCTTCAGGAATGTGAAAAGAATCACACAGACGCAACCTTACGTTCAACATTTCACCAATTTGTACTCATTAGTTATTATTAATTCTTTAACTTTTGCTCCTTGACTGAATATTTCGCAACAAGTATGCTTCGTGCACTCGTCAGTTTTTAGTGTTTCCTCTCCTGGGAGAATTCTTGCATTGATTTACAATCTGAATGATTGCCGATTGTCACCTGAAGGATGTCCAGGAGGGCAAAATGCTCTCGTGCAGGCTGAACCGAGTTCTCCATTTTGTTCGCACAAACAATGGTTACAGCCGTCAGGTGCAGGAACAAATTGACCTGGAGATCTGCAAGCGATTCCTGTTCCTCCTATTCCTTGCTGGACACTTTGCTGTTGAGCTGAGTACGAAAGAAGGCTGTTGGTATTGGAACCACCTCCATCATTCACCGGGAAAATAAGTCTCCTTGGCTGATCTGTCCCGTCAAAAGTTCACATAAGGAACGTGACCCATCATCACTTAATTATTTAAATCAATTACTTGCTCTCAAGTTGGTATTGGTGTAGTCTTGAGGGAGTCCACACGCATGATGAACCAGCAATCCAATAACCACGAAGCTGAAGGAGAGTCGGAGGAGAGTCATCTTTATGTAGTTCCAATTGCACCTCAAAAAAAAGAATATCGAGATCAAGACTCAATGAATGTTGTCCTAAGAATGAATCCAACTAGAATATTCCGTGATCTTTTAATGAATTCAAGATCAATGTGAAGGACAAGAGTGGGTAGTTAAGAAAGTACCAAGTCGCAGTAAATACAGATCTGTATATAATGTAAGTAGGAGTACCCTACGATTGTAAATTCTTAGAATCTCGTGTTCCCCGGCTTTAAAATTAACTGATGCTATTATACTTCTGGAATACGCTTTCTAGATCTCTGACAACTGCACACTGGACACAATTCGTCACCGATTGTTCCTGGAAAGAAACCTGGAGGGTTTTGAAGAGACAATAGCTTCCCTTAGTCACCAAATTACTTGTCAATTCACCCTGTTATCTTTACATAGCATTTCGTTCTTTTCAAATGATTCAGCAATTCAGTCATTGAGATTCTTATATAATCACACCATGCTTTATTAGTTGCGATAGGACAGGTTATTTTTTGGCAGTAGGTGTGATCATGTAGTAACCGTTCTAGCAGTGGGCAACTTTTGAGTTTTGAAGGCGACCTGTATATTATAATCTTGCATAACAAAATCGTAACAATTACTTTTGATTGACATTTTATCTTAAATGGTTTGTGTTTGGATATGAAAACTAATTATGAAGTTGTTGAAGGATACGCCCTCAGCAGTTAGCCCTTTTAAAATTATCACACACTTCCTCCTCAGGAAGGAAGGAAGCGCTTCCATCCCAAATCCTTTAAATGGTCTCGCAAATGACTTGCTGTCCAATATTTTGGACTAACTTCTGTTGCCTTCATTCACATTTACAAGTACTGTGCAGCAAGTAAAATGTGTATGAATTATGCAGCAAATTCTGCTCATTGTTAAAAAAATTGTTAGTGTCATTCCCGATTCACAATAAGTGGTAGACCTAGGCAGGCATGAGTTTAAGATGAATTGCAAAATTCGGTTCAGCACGTACACACTGTAAAAAGTACCTTGAAAATGCAGTTTTCCGATTTTGAAGATATTCATTGCAATAGACTAATACAAGCATCATGCATGTCCATTCCAAAATAACACACTGCTTGCTGAAGTTGAAAGATACTGATCAAGACCAAGATTGAATGACTTTGCCATATGCAGTACAAATAACTTTAAACTGCATGTGTCAATGCATCACGAATCACGGGGATTAATGGAAATGGAATTTAATTATATCTTCGTCTTCACATAATCATCACTTGTAATATTTGGGCAATAAACACGCTTACGATTGCCACACCAGGAGACAATGGAATAAGTTACAAGACGACTATTAAGTCAACAATGCAAGAACGAAATGAACAATAATCCATTAAACAAAAGTTTTACTGTCGGCTACAAGGACATCTGCCTCTGCAGCAGTAGTTCTTCTGAAGCCCAGTTTCAAGATTCCTTAAACCCTGTGGATTTGAAACCCACAGTTTCATCTCATCATGTTTCAATTTAGAAATATTGCCGTTATCTTTCTGGCTCTTGCTTGGTTCGAAGACGTTGACGCCAATAATCGTGTACACATGCCCAGAGGTAAGTTTCCAGGAGTCCTTTTTCTTAGAAACTGACCACCAGTGTATTATTAATTCATCATCCCAATTCAATTCCAGCTCCTCCAGTGATATGCACAGCAGATAGTTTAATGATCTATCAAGACTGTAGAATGTGCGTTTGTAACAGACCCAACAGACCTGCAAAGTGTTTCAAGAAGTCTTGTGACCTCAGAAGTAAGTTATTTCTTCCTAATACTGCGAATAAGTCGGTTTGATCCTCACCAATAACTTCATAAACCATTCTCCAGCAAAAGACAGTGGCCAGTGTCCCTCAGCAGTTCTGAGACTTGATGACAGCAGACTCTGTCCCGTCACACCTCAGGCTACCTGCAAAGTTGACGCTGACTGTCCTGCAGAGCAATTATGCTGCTTTGACTTCTGTCTGGGAGGCAAGTGTGTAAATCCCGTTCCCCTGGATGCTTCATCTGGATTCCCTGTCCACAGTGGACGAGGATACCAATGAATTCCGAATTTGCTGCACTCCACGTCGCAATTGTCAGAGGTCATCACTGTGTCCTCGTGACATCCAACCAATATCTTGCTTACTGTCCATTGCATATTCAGATTAAACTAAATAAATTCCCAACCCATCACATCATTCATTCTTCACTTTGTAACTGCCTGTACTTATCTCATCAAACTGAAGCTGACTAGTTGAATTTCTTAGAAACTCCATATTTGTCAGTTTCAATATAAATCATAGCTCACGAACAGAACAGATTTCGAGCTTGCCAGCCACCTGAAACCGTCAGCATTAGTTTGCTGTCTCATAGTTCCCCAGAAATTCCCAACGCGGGTCATTTGAATTTTTCATCATCCCTTATGGAAAGTTCTCGCACAGGATTTTGTTTGCGGTTTTAGTTGCAGAGAACAACAAAGTGATAAGCAATAGCAAACTCACGTCATTCGCCACTGCCAGTTCATTTCCACTTCCTGCGCATCTTATTCGCCTATCGTCTGCTTCAATTACGGAACTCGCGTTAAGCAGTCGAGGTAATTTTAGCTTCCATTCGTTTGACGGAAGCAGTTTATTTTAATTCTTTGTGTATTGTTTAAGGTGACTCATTGCTTACTAGCTTAAACACACTGTCAGTGTTGGCCTAAGTGGTCGGAAGTTGGAAGTGTAGGTGGACTGGTCACTTGTGACAGGCTGAAAATGGTTGATTATAGTAAATGGAAAGATATTGAGGTAAGAATAACAATTAAATGTGAAGGTGTGTAACGCAAAAGCGTATTGAAGCTTTGAATCCGATTGACGTGGGCCTGGACGATTTCTTTCAGGTGTCGGATGATGAAGATGACGTTCATCCCAATATCGATACCCCGTCGCTATATCGATGGCGCCATCAAGCCAGAGTGGAAAGAATGGAAGAAATGGAAAGGGAAAAGGAAGAGCTTCGAAAAAGAAAGGAAACGTTTATGGTTAAACAGAGGGAAGTTAAAGAAAGAAAGTTGAAGGGAGAAGACATTAAGGAACTGGAGGAAGAGGTTAACAAAGAAGGCGACGATATCCGGAAGATTGAAAATGACCTCGAAAAGAAAGAACGCCTGACTCCGTGGAATGTGGATACCATTGGGTCAGAAAAGTTCTCCAAGACGATTATTAACACGCCCAAACCAAAAGTTAAGGCAGAGGAGACAGAGGAAGAAAAAGCTGAGCGGTTTAAGGAATTTGTGAAGAAGAACGAGGGTTTGTTAAAGAAATACGGAATGCTGAAGAAGTATGATGACACGAAAAAGTTTTTGATGGATCACCCGGAACTTGTGAGTGATGACACGGGTAATTTCCTCGTGTACTGGTGTATCGATCTGGCTCTGGAGGAAAAGTTTAACCTTATGGACCACGTATCTCACCAGTGCATAGCTATGCAGTTTCTGCTTGAGCTGGCTAAGCAGCTTGATCGTGATCCCAGAGTAAGCTGTCGCAGCTTTTAAACTAAAATTTTGAATTAATTATAGGAATTATATTGCTGTTGTGCTTGTTTACGTAGTCTTGTATTCAGCCATTCTTCAACAAGATTGGACATGTCCAAGAAACTGAATACAAAGACGCTTTCACCAAGGAATTGGAAGCGTTTAGGGACCGGATTAGAAAACGAGCCGAGGAAAAAATTGCAAAAGCCATGGAGGAAGAAAGAGAAAAACGTTTAGGCCCTGGCGGTTTGGATCCTATGGAAGTGATGGAAACACTCCCCCAGGTTTGACTAATAATGCTAAGCTTCAATGTTGATAAATTGATTCATTTTAGTGACTACTCTCGATAAAAAACTACGAATTGTGTATAGATACTGAAAGATTGCTTTGAGAGTCAAGATATTTCGCTACTTCAGAAAGCAATTGCTGAAATGGATCCTGAAGAAGCGAAGTATCACATGAAAAGATGTGTAGATTCAGGACTTTGGGTACCTGGGCCAAGTGACGGCGAGCCCAAAACCTTCGAAGAGGAACCACTACCTGCAACTGTGGAGTAGAGGGTGATCAATCCATCAACGAGGAGAATGATTTCATTATACAAAAAATCAACTAAATACATTATCATTGCTAAGAATAATTGCAAAAGACGAAAAAAAGTAACTAATATATTATCAGATAATTGATTGATTTTTTAAAGACTTCTGTGTTGGTTTGCCATTGTTTGACGTACCTTCGTAGCTTACATAGAAACCTCTAAATGTATAGTACAGCATGTATAGATGATCATTCGTGTAACATACATTTTCTTTTCGTTTCGTTATAATTTGAATATTTACCTATACAAAAAGAACGATCAGTCTTGTCCAACTTAACTCAATGCAATCTAATACTTAAAGCATAATTATTCTAATAAAATTATTCTATAAATGTGATCGCTGATGAAACAATTGGACTTCATTTTACTAATATAATTGTTACTGTTGCTCGTCACGATTATACAGTGGTATCAGCAGCCACGAATCGGGTCTGCTATTGTCATACTTGTTCTGGTTCATTATGCACTTAGTCAGAATAAGTTAGGCATACTTCTACATATTTTCATAAATTCTTAGTCACTAGCGATAGCCAATTGTTTAGCCGAATGAATGTAAGCCAAATTTAGTGTGTGCAATAAATAAAAGCTCCACTTCAATTTTTCCTAACGGTTATATTTCACTTGCGTACAGTTAAGTTTCAAATATAAATAATACTTACAGCTACACTAAATAAGTTGCGATGATCACAATAATTTCGTGCCACAGAATACAGATGAGAAATCGACAATAAATGATAATAGAATTCCTACATGTAGCAAACAGTGACTCGTTTAAGCACCGGATAGTAAGAAACGAATCCTATATCTCTACACATTGTATGAAGAATACACAATTAACAATCTTAACTGATGAAAGGGAGATCCAAAATGTGAGTTGTGAGGTTGGTAATCGCTATGTTCTAGTCTTGTGTGCACGAGTCGAATACTGATTAATCTGTGGATATTGAAAGTTATCACTATAACTTAAGTTTACGAAGGCATCAAATCAAAGGTACCTTAGCTGCTTATATAGAAAACCAACGGTTGTTTGCATGTACACTTCTTGCATAAAATGACCCACCACCACCAAATAACCTATAACTGAACATTATTATAAGATTGCTGGAATGGATATCTAGATATCTAGAGAACACACTCAAAGCACCTCGAGCTCCAGTCTACAATATACCAGAAAATGATAATTCGACAACAGCTGACAGAGTTAGACAACATCATCTTAATGTTAGTTTTGATTGTAATTCGTGCAACACGGAGTATACAAATGAATGGGTGTATTAATTATTCGTCTGGCCTGGCATCGGATGCTCCTGAATTTTAACAGTTTTAGTCCTACGTTTTCATAGATACTCTCTCACTGACGCAGAAACCCTCATTGTGTCTACTTTGGATGGATTAGAGTGAATTATTCTTGTCTTGAAATTCTTGTTTGTCAAAAGGTGCTGTTGGCCGTTCTCTGTGCAATATTTGGCGTTTTTTGTGTATTATGTGAAAAAGTGAACGTAAGGTTGTTTCTGGGTAACTCATGTTTGAAATCCATATCTTTTTCTTCGTCGCGGAAGACTTTTCCTGTGGCTGGAATGATTTCTTCCTGAGGTAAGTCTACTTGTTAAGCTACACTTCATCATAATAATCGACTACAACAAGAATCAGTGGACACGGACGAACTGCGACTGTTCAGGCTCACAGATTGTCCTCCACTTCCGGAGGATTTATAGTCGGACGCTGGCTCTCTTAATTTAGCTTGCTGTGTAATAAAAGCCACGCTTTGATATATATATGCTTTCAAACTTTTGCTCTTCAACAATTAAAATCACTTACCTCAATCAGAGCATGGGCGATTTCCATGAACAACTTCTCCACGTTATCTGCCTCCTTTGCTGATGTTTCCATAAAATACATGTTGTTTCTTTGGGCAAAGTCTTCTCCAACATACGTTGGGATTTCTCTGTCTTCTCGATCAGTCTTATTTCCTAAATACATTCACATTCATCTTAAAATACTCTTAATACGGCAGAGTCTCGTTCATTAGGTTCTCTACAGATTCTTAAACCCACTTACCGACGAGTACCCTGAGCACTTTGTTATTAGCATATTCTTCAATTTCCCTGAGCCAGTCAGGTAAACAATCAAACGTGGGTTGCGAACTAACATCATACACTAAGATAAGGGCGTGGGCTGACCTGTAGTAACTTTGTGTTATCGATCGAAAGCGTTCCTAGAACACATCCAAAGTATTCCAAATTATCAATACGCACGCACAGCTCATCTTACACTTCCTTTCATCCTTACCTGTCCAGCAGTATCCCAAATTTGTAACTGGAACAACGTAAATCTCATTAGTACAAAATTCCATCCACCCCGTACTTCTCGCTACTAATGAAATGACTCACCTTAACCTTCTCCCCATTTATGTCCACAGTCTTTATCATAAAGTCTACTCCTATCGTAGCACCCTGGCCAGGAGGAAACAAACCCTGCGGAAACCACCAACACATTACATAGTAAATCACCATCTACAAATTTTAGAAACACTCCTCCAAATAATAATGTAATTTACCTGCGTAAACCTTCGGACCAAACAAGTCTTCCCAACTCCAGCGTTTCCAACAAGGACAACTTTAAACAGGAACTTGTAATCCTCCATTGTCCCTGACCAATTTCAAACACCTGCCCTTATTCCTTCTTCACAACAAATCCCCTTACAAATTCCTTAATTTCTCAACTTAAGACTTCATAGAACACTAATCCTGTCCTTACAGCTATATCGTTATATTTCCCCACTTTCACACTTATGTCGGGGTTGGAATATAAATGACAGTTCGCTTCTGGTCCACCATACACAAGAAACTACCAACACAAAACACTCTCTGGTCTGCGGCCTATTCCAACTTCCAACCACCACCACAGATGATCGATTATGTTTTATGATGAGTTGATGAGCTCTACCTCAAATGCACTTCCAAATTCCAAATTCCAAACCAACTAAACTCACTACCTGGCCAAACCAATGTTGTACTAATTTCTCGGAAAACATTCACGTTAGCCTTGCCCAAACCTCAGCAGGTTCAGTCCTCCTCTCCACATTAATAATAACTGAGCTACACATTTTAATTATATAATTATCTGTGTCTTCTAAAAATAAAGATCGACACGAAAGGCAGCAGGGGGAGGAATAATACAGAGGAGAAGCAGATGATGATGATGGAACAGTTAACACCTTTGCAATTAACCAACTCACTTCCTTTTTCGTTGCAAAACTTGTTGTGTTTGTGTGAGTCTGAGTCCGTTTATTGCGGTGATCTTCCCTCAGCACCACAGACCGTGGAGTGAATCCCCTCAGCAGAGATGAGGTGTCTTTCCTCACTCCGTTTTACTTTTTCATGCATGAAAATTGCACGTCTTCCTTAATACCTTTCATGCTTCCATATCCACCCTCCTGCCATTTCGACCACCAACACCCTTAAGTCCTTATCCTCATCATCACGTGCATCGCATTAATAAGTCACCGAATTATGCGGAACACACAGAGTTCTGTCTGCATTAAGTTTCATTCAATATTCACTCATCACTCCGGTAACGAGATCTTTGGTGTTGCAGTAGGCAGAAGGATTGCGTGGTTTTTTAATTAGGCAAAAAATCCGGCCTCACTGTTTTCACATCAGCCTTCGTAGCGCAGTAGGCAGCGCGTCAGTCTCATAATCTGAAGGCCGCGAGTTCGAGTCTCGCCGAGGGCAATTTTTTGTCCCGGATAAAAGAGTTTTTTGAATTTTAAAATGTGATAAGCTAATGTGGTTCATACTTTTATGATGTATAGAATTGTAATGCTTATGAACTACGATAGGAACCCACGTTTATTCTGCGATTTCCACAGCGTCTAATTGTCCTCCATTCACTCTAAGACTCGTTCATTTCATTGCCAATACCAATAACCACTTATTTATGTAGTACAACAGTTCTACTCCTAACTATTTGCGGATGTAGTTCCATTCGAGATAGGATATTACATCTATTGAATAGTTCCCGTTCTTTTTAATAAATCACTCATTCTCTTCTCCAAGCTCCTCTGTTTGAGTGTCATCATGATATCACGGAAAGCAAGCATCTGTTACACACGGCAGGTTAAAAGCTTAATTGACCACCTAAACTGCAATTTGTTACGCTTCTCCAGTTTATTCAAAATTCATGAGCGTTTTTACTCGCTGAGCTGTCCTTGCCTCTTGACACGACTACGCATTATTCTCCAAACAATATATTCTTTACAGAGTACTGAACGACTCAACCAATACTAATACAACACAAAACCACGATAATTTGTTACTACTTTACGTAGGTATCCCTTTTTACAGTATGTTATTCAGAGGCAGAGTAAACTCGTGCTACGACGACCACGCATAAAGGAAGTTTTACTATAACATGATTCCCTGCGGAGAAAGTTGAGAAAAGATTTTCCACGGAATTATCGCATACGCTATGGCCAATTTACAATGCGTCTCACAGTCATCTATGTATCATTAATGTATCGTTCGCTGTTGATGTATTGTATATTATTACGCTGCTATTCTATAAACTCGGTCACGTAGTACGATGGATGAATAAGGCTCTCAGCCTTAAAACTTTTGTATGAATGAACTTTTCTTTTGTGATGGGCCACAGCTTAGGGAAATGGGTGAAAAAGACGGAGTGTTAGTACAATGCAATGAATTATTTAACTAAGTAAGCAAACATGTGATTTGTCACTCTCTGAGATGTCTCAAAGTCTCACAGCGTGGCTTTCCCAAGTATTGTGTTTTTGTGTTCCAAGTTCCAATCCAATGTCCATTTGCTAACATTTGGGTGAGCCTCAACTTTCCCCATTGAAGATGAATTAGTACACAGGGAAAGCTACACAACTTCAGACTTCGGACTTTCCTCCAGCTTCGAAACTTTGTACTTCCAAACTTCTAACAGTTTTCAACAAAATGCTGGAGGCTTATTGAGTGGCAATCAGAATGACCTTAAGTTTTATCGTCCTATTTTTCCTTTCATTGTGTTTTTCATTGAGTACGTAACTTGAGAAGTGATTTCAAAAATATTATATATAATAATTTATCTGGTAAAGAAGCTTTTCAATCTGTCTCTAGAAGTTGGAGTAACAATGAGAAGCGAAGGAAATCCTCGGGTCCAACTCATTTCTTGCAAACTTTCAGACGCTGTGTTCTTTCAAGGTACTTGCGTTATGTGCATAAGCGTGGATAGCGACTTGAATTCACTGAATATAACGGATACCATTTGGGTGAGGAAGAGGCTTTTTTCTATGAATTACTTTCTCTCGGACGTTTGCTAAGGAATTAAATCTTTGCTTCAGGAATGCATACTCAAGTCTGAAGCACCCAACAGAAGCTCGGGAACTAAAATCTGTTCATTTGGTGCTACACAAAAATTAAATTATCATGCAGTGGGGTGCCTATCTTCTCCTGAACAATTTCGGCGGCTACGGGTTGCAGTAGGTGCTGAGTATATTCATGGGCGTAGGATGAGAATTGTTACGATTGAGGTTCGAAAACAAACACAAAATTTAATAATATATATGTATAAAGTATACATATCATTTAGACGTAAATATTTTTTGAATTCTTCCGTAAAACTTCCAGAGATATCCATTTGTCAAAATCATAGACGGAATGTACTCTGGAGTTTGTTTTGAGTTTGTTCATGCGATGAAAAAGAAGTATAATTTTAGGTACGTGCATCACCTTTGTACTTCTTTCAACCAAACTATGTCTTGAGTTTTATTTTGAGCTCGAAATTGCTTAAAACTTCAGCACAGATATATTTCTTCCGTACGATGGGAACTGGGGCGGAAGAATGGCAAACGGAACTTGGAATGGAATGGTGGGCCAAGTCGTTCGCAAGGTGAAATCCCCTGTTTTCACAAATTCACAATGCATTTTTCATTTGTAAGAACAATGGGAAATTCTTACGATCCCCCAGGAAGCCGATATGGGAGTTGCTGGTTTCTCCGTAACTTTACAACGGGCTGGAGTGATTTCTTACACATCTTCGTTCCATCAAGAACCTACAGCGATTCTCATTCCTCCTCCAACCGAAGGAGAGAAGCTAAGCGTTATCATGCGTCCACTAGCACCCCTCGTAAGTTAACCCTTATTCTTGGGAAGTAATGAACATAGTTAAACATAAATTAACATTTCTGCCACAGGTTTGGTTTTGTGTCTTCCTCACTGTAGTGGTACTTTGTCCGACCCTTTATGCCCTACATGTCATAAGCCAACGGATATTTGGCGATGATACGTCTCATCAAAAAGGTTTCCTGGCGATGACAGGAGAAATTCTGCACTTTATGATAGGATCTTTACTTCAAGAAAGTGAGTTGACCCCAAGATATGTATGCTTGTGAAATTGTGTACGCAAAGCATAATAGTTTAGGCGAAAGTAACAGCTTATTAATTATTCAACGCTTTCAGGTGTCATTTCTCCCGTCAATAAATACAAAACTACGCGTTTCCTCATTATACTTTGGTGGCTACTCGCCCTGGTGATGGCGAATGTATATGTTGGCTATCTGGTATCGTACTTATCTGCACCAAAGTTAATGAATCCAGTGGACAGCTTAGAAGATCTTTTGGGGCAAAGTAAGATTAAGTGGACATTCAGAAGGAATACTGCTCACCAATCTCTATTTCAAGTATGCGTCTAAAACTTACCACTAACCTTTCAATGTTCATTTGAAGCTGCTCAAGTATTCAAACAACTCTGCGTATTACAGTCTGCTTCAAGCTCTGGAGTTTACAAAGCCATTGGAGAAGGTACTTTAGATTCTGACTTGGTTTCCAACGACGTTGCAGGAGTCCGTAAAGTTCTTAATGAAAACTTTGCATTTATCAAGGTGCAGTACTTTCATGCGTACCAGTTGCAATAAAATCCCCTTTCTAATTTGCATAACATTTTTATTCCACACGCAGGAAAAATCCTATTTGGACGTGGCCCTCGCGGAAGACTTAAGAAAGTCCAAACGATGCAGGATGACACTGGCTCAAGAGGAATTCTTCACTGTGGAAATGGCTTTAATAGTTCAACGTGGAAGTCCTTTTCTTGATTTAATGAATTCAGAGTATGTCTTAAACTTTTCTCTTAGCCTCGTAGAAAATCATTACTTATACTTTACAATCTCCTTCCTCCTTCCAGGATATCCATATCAGTTAGTACAGGCCTTATGGATAAGTGGAAAATCCTCCATTGGCCCAGAGAGCGTTGGTGCAATGACGCAGCTTCATATATCGCAAGTACTCAACCTAAAACTCGGAAACTAGGACTAGACGACGTTCAAGGAGCTTACTTCCTCTTTACTTGTGGTATTTCCATATCCATTGCAGCTTTCATTGCGGAACAAATTTACTATCGAATGCGAAGAAAATTATCTTCCACTCTTGTCGAAAGGATTATAGTTCCGGTCCAATATTACACTTGGAAATAAAATCTCCACGTCATCCAATAAACGATACATTAACTTCATGAAATCTCAAGCATCTTGACGTTGATAATAAAATCTGTTCAAGGGCACATCAATACATCATTCACCTTCATGCTTTCGTTCGTTCGATATCGTTTTCTCTCTCTCTCTGTCTCTCGCGTGGGATCTCATGGAATGCAAAGTCATGCATACACAGACAGACAATTTCAATTTATTTATATCTCAATAACCTATCAATACTCGGACATCAGCTAACAAAGCGAATCCATTTGCATATTGGCGTTGGCACGACATTGACATGCAGAGAGAAGATAACGAAGGACATCGAGTGTTGATTGTAAAAGACAGGAGTAATTATACCCAGGCAAAAAACCCATATGCATCTCATACACACTCGAATCGTCAAATACACATCCCAAAAGTTGGAACGGAATTATACTTCATCCGACAGATTCATAACATACGGTTGAGTTATAATAACTTTCTGCTGCTTCGTTGCTTAAGTATTGCAAAGGTACGAGACATCCAGTCGGAGTTGTCGGAGTGAATCTCGCAAAGTGTTGAGTTGAAGTCGAAGCAACGGGAAGGATTGGGAGATTAGTTAAGTTCTGTTTTTGTGAGGAGTTTGTTGAGTTAAACTCGTTTGGCACATTAACTTGATCTACGCATCAAAAGCACATCATGGTTGGTTGCATTGCATTCAGCAACACGATTACGTAGTATCTTAGTTAGTAAGGTCTCCTTCTGTCATTTTCATCAGCTGCTGATCCGCTCATCATTCATGCTATTCTTCTATGCATCCTCCAAAACTGCACTTGGCTTGCATACACAAACATACACCGTTCTGAGAAACACATGTCATTGCAAAGTTCAAAACTATCAAAAATAATAATCAGAAAACTATCCGAAAATAAATAAACAATTTTTACCCGGAACTCACAGTAAATCTACCAACCCTAAAAGTTTTACAGTTGGTCAAATAATTGGTTCAATTGCTAACTAGTGAACCAGTTATTCTCAAAGACTCATCCAGTTCAAATTTTCTGACTATACGTTATAAAGTACACGAAGAATCAACCGTGGGAAATCTTCACAGGAAACCAGTGAACTCCACTAAGGAGATAACACGGGAACTTCTACATTTCTAGTATTTTGTTACTCAAGTTTCTAGTGTGCATACTACGGATTCTGTCGTCTCACTCGCCCCTACTGAAAGTATACGATCATAAAAACTCCAGGTTTCCCTCTTTCCTATCAACGCAACAGTTTCCTTGTCAGTGAAAGTTCCACAGGATTCTGCAATGCGAGGAAAGTACGCAGATATGGAGACAAGTAAACGTAGTGTGGATATGAATACGAGTAAACTCGGGAGTTCGAAAACAACCTGCGAGAACCCCATGCCCAATGTAAGTGTACTTAATGAAATGATTCATATCGAAATCCAATTTTAAATAATTTCATAAGGAAATATATGATGCCCTCCTGCTCTCGTGTCTTTCCACAAAGTCAAACTAATTAAAATATGATTCCTTATAAGGAAGTAAAAAAACCAACATTTAATATGAAAAATAAAATCAAGTAGGCTTTATTAATGGAAAGGGGAAAAATGGGTAAAACAGGAAGAGTAGTTCGTCTGCTGGACGAATCCACACAGTTGTTCCACCACAAGTAGTCCATGTTTGCTATCACTTGACCTCGGAATAGGGAACTCGGTATTTTTGTGCGTTTAGTGCTATTGACTATTGACTTACTCGGTGGGTTGGGTTACCTCATCGAACTTTGATGAGAATTACTACACCATGCAGCCCTCTCAATGTTTGGCAATAAAAGTCATTAATTATTCAATCAAGAGTATTTGGGAAGCTAAGCCAGAGCTGTAGTAGAAGTATTTGCGTACAGCTCAATGTGGTAGGATTGATTGTTCTAAATGCATACCTATGAATTGTAGATGAGGAATTCAATGTGTATGAAATCAATACTTCTTTTTCGCGAAAGAGCAACAGTAATTCGTTTCAGTTGAGTTTAGACAGAAGTAAGAAGTGCAGCGATGGAGAAAGTCCCTGTGTCCTCTGCTTCGCCAGAGACTCCTTGTGACCCTGTGGAGTGTGTTACAGACAGTAGTAGACTAATGCTTAGCTCAGGGCAACGGCAAATACAACAAGAACGAGTAGATTGTGTAGACGACTCTCTAGAAATTCCAGACTCCACTTACCGTGATGATGATGATGACGATCTTCAACCAAATCATCGTGGGTCGACTTTCGGCCTCGATGGAGAAATCGGTCAGGGCATTCCTCTAATTCTGTTTGCAAACTCCAAGAACCCAATACTCATTCCCCCAGCCATTGCCGACTTATTGAGGGACAAGCCTCCGGAGTCTGAGTTAGGGTATATGGACGATGAGGACGAGGAAGGAATCTTTGACGACGGCATCTTAGGCTCAGATCTTGAGGACGATTCCTCTGAACATAATCTCTTAAGCGGAGTAGAAGTCATAAGACAAGGACACGAGAGCAGTAGGAAAGTCATTCCAGTTTCTCTGGGAAATGGAAAGGAAAGTGATTTTGAGGAAGAGGATGATGATTTCTTTGATTGGGATGTTTTTTGGCTGCAGTTCAAAACCGTTGGACCGAAATTGGTCCCATTTCTTAAGACACTTGGCCTCTACTTTGTCATTTTCATTCCTGAAGACAAGCCCTCCCTAACTGGAATGTTATTCAAAGTTCTACCCGTTTTGTCTCTCGCACTATTCGTACTTCTTCATGGAGTCAGCTTGAGTCATGAGTAAGTCTATTTAATTTGTTCCATACTCCAAGTCCATTGGACACATCCAGATTACTTCAGTGTGTGCATTTTGAATCCTATTTAAGACACAAGTTCGCAAGACGGATTCTATTCGGACTTCTGTTCTCATCTCTTGGAGACGCGTTTCTTATATGGCCATCATGCTTCTTACACGGAATGGCAGCATTCGCAGTTGCTCAGGTTTTTACGATCAATTGCAACATTAAATCTCCGTAAACAATCTTTTGCTCTGAAGAATGCCAAGAACTCAAATTTGCTCTCAAATGATTCGCAGATATTCTACATAAGAGCATTCGGATTTCGACCTCTCAATCTAAAGCTGGGTGCTGCTATTTTCGTCATTTCTAGTTCCAGTACGACTTTCTCACTTAAAGACGTAGTTAAATTTAAACCAAGAATTTGTTTACTTAAACATCCAAATCGGTCTACAGGTTTGTTCCTCATCGCACCCGGATTACTTACCGATCCTGTGCCTGTAGCCGTAGGAGTCTTATTGTACTCGACTCTACTTACAACAATGGTGTGGAGAGCCCTGGCCAGACTTCAGATGTTTGAGGTTTGACCAAATTGACATATCCAGCAAAGTTGAGGTCATATATGGCGCATTAAATTCAACTTTGCAGGACTTGTGGAAGTGGACCAAGATATGCGCTTGCCTAGGAGGAATTTCCTTCGTGGTGTCTGATACCGTGCTGGCACTCAACAGATTTTACATGGAAATTCCTCACCACCAAGTAACGACTTATAGCTTATCCGTATCGAGTTTCTACAGGAATTCGCTACTCACATACAATCTTACTTCTTTCAGGCTCTGATAATGGTAACCTACTACATTGCTCAACTTGGAATCGCTCTGAGTATCGTTGGGTTCAAGGAGCCCTCAACTGCCGCTGACGAAAGCAGTTCTGGAGAATCCAAAACCGACTCAAACTCAATGCAATCCACAATAGGAAATGAAGACAGGAAAACTGTCGTACGGTCCGTTATTTAAAAGACATTCACAAATAAATGACAACTAAAACCTTCGTCTCAAAGTTATCATAACATTATTATTACTAGTTGGTTATATTTTATACACCTGAACGTAACTAGATGAAGTTGGCAAAGTAAGGCGTAGTGTTATTTTCCGTGCAAAATGCAGCTTAAGAATGTTTTTCTTATTATAATGTTTTGTCATTTGTGGTGTTATGTTTAGTGTTTGTGATATTTCATCAAATGTTCCTGCGTAACGTAAAAGTTTTTGTGCAACTCATCAGGCACAAGAATATGATAAAGTGTTCTAAGCTAATTGAACCGTGCATCTAAATTAAGTTATTGTAATTTTAGTGCATTACTGCTACGACGCATGAAGTCATAAAACAACAACAGTTCCTTACAACTAAACTATGCAAGTATGTGTTTATGATATATGTGGTTACGTTATAACTGGAAGCTGAATTGAAAATTAAAATGCAATAGCAGTAACAGAAAAGGATTGCTTTGGAAATTTTCTTTCCTTCATTTTTCACTCATTCAGTCCTACAATATGAACACCAGCCAGATACTGGTATGTTACGGGCAGATGAATAACAACAATTTACTATTCACCATTATTTACACTGTACACAACTGAAATCCTTTCATCTACTCTAAAAAACACGGTACAAGTGGTATATGATAATCAATTATTGATACGTTGATGCCATTTTTGACTTTTGGTTATGTTCGGTGCGATTTGTTCAAATCGATGTCAGCTAATGAATTCATAAGCTTGTTATAAAATTAGTGTCCTTAAAAGTTCCTGACTATTCATAATTGTTATTTCATATCTTACAGCTTGAAATGTCTGTGACTTCTTAAATGACATATGAGCAAATTCAAGAATGCATCGAACCCAGCATTAAAGTCATCATAATACTTTGACGTAATTTTATATTTTATTGATGAGACCAATGAATAGAAGCTAATAAACAAAATTAACTTACGACTTTGGATTTGGTTTAAATTACAGTATGCAGTATGGTAATAAGTGTAATTTTACAATTAAATTACGTAAGTTACCAAATCATAGGGATCCGTATCCCTAGTATCAAATTAAACGAATAAAAGCTATTTTAATTTCAGGGTACAGATATCGAATAAGTTACGTAAATCATACGGCATTGCCGTGCTCTATTTAACCTAGAGCAGGTACTTCTATTTAATAAGAGACCAGGCTACTGAATAGATAGACGATTTAGATTAGTAACTTTCATGTCATTTTCATTATCTAACTCAACAATGAAGTCATACAGATGTGTGTAGTTTCGAAACATAGACGTCAACACTTGGAGTTCTTGCTTCACATTTCCAACTTTGAATTGAATAAGAATGATGAAATACGTTGTAATTGCACCGACAATCTGCAATACATAAAAGTTTGTGGAAATGTTTGATATTTAGAATAACCGATTAAGGTTCATCATTGTCCGTACGGAAGTCAAGAGGTTCCTATCAATGATGAAATATCCTGCAGCATTCATCTGAATAGGACTGGAAACAGTGTCCACGAACATTTGCATTTGTAACTGGCACAGACTTCCTAGTCTTAATAACGAAACTTTTCTCAGCATCGTTTTTGATGCTTTCCCCTGAAATCACAAGACTAATTAGACAAGAACAACTCTACGTCTAAAGTATACAGCGATGTTTATCGAAGCCAATAACTTACATAGCAGATGATTCTCTGTGCAAATGACGTCATTATGATAATCTTCATCAGGAGGAAGGAATCAAGTACCAAATAGATGAACCAATTAGTCACAGCATTATCGGCCATGTAGATTAGCAAGTACGTGTACAATATGAGACCCATAATGGAAAAAAGGAAATCGCGGACCAGGTGACCCCCAAAAATGCACCCCATTTCACAAGCTAAACTTCTCATTTCAGCATGAAGCATTCGCATTTTCTCCAAATGTACAGCTAATTCCTCGTCATCCTTTGCTTGAGAGTTCATCAAATTGGTCCCATACTCTTTGTAGGTCGTGCATGAGTGACACAATGGAGTGAAAGGCTTAAGAAGCTCTTCTATAACTTGATTGAAGTGGAAAAGTCTTAAACGCAAAGCATTAAGAAAGAATATAACAAGCCCAGTAGGAATGATGAGACAAGATCCAGAAACAGCCAAAACAAATGGGACTACGTAATCAGTGGTACACACGCTTTCATTGTCCTCCTCTCTTACTTCCACAATATAGAGTCCCACAAAACAAGCAAGGCTTCCTAAAAATATAACAACTTTGTGGCAGAGGACTTTATATCCAAACCAATGCTCCGCTTTGTTGTCAGAGAACTGGAGGATTTTATCGAGAGCTTCAAAGTGCGAAAGCAAGTTGAGAATGGACCGTCCAGACATCGAAGGAAATAGGAGAAGACTTATGACTCCATTCGCCATAGTCACGTAAACCATACACATGTTCACGTAGTAATCCATCAGGAGGTCCTTCTGCGTGTCTTTCCTGTCTTGCATTCTCAGCAAAACTGACGGAGGATGGATTGCACACATGATCGCTCCTCCAGTAATCAGGCACAGGATCATTATAGAATATATGTGGTCCAGCACGTGAATCACCTAAAAACACGAAATTTTTCACCATTCTTCAATATCTCAGTTGGCCCCTTGTGTAATTACCAGTACTAATTACTTTATTGGCTGTGTACACCAGTAAAAAAGTAGAGAACAACATGCAAAGACGAACAGGTTGAGTTAGATGAAAAGCTTACCTTCGTTCCACTGTCCTCCAACCTGCCCACGAACTCCAAGTCATACCGAGGAAACATGCCAAATGACTTGGCGAATATTGCAATTGGTTTGAAACATTTCCTGATACCGTATTTAGACCTGTAGACATCATTAAACTTTGGGTTATGGGTCAGAGTCTGGGGCAATCGAAGAGAAAGGTCTCGCTGCCATTCTCTCTTCATCCCGTTCTGCAAGGAGTCAATGAAAGCGTCTATTGTTGGCATTAGTGTCGCAAGATTGATACAGGAATACTTTGAAGTCTACAAATCACGATTACTAATATCCTTCTGCAGATTATTGTTCGTTTCCAGGTGAGACTTCCCTTAATCAATGGACAATGTGAGTGCACAAAGCAAAAGACAAGACTGCAGCTCATTCCTAACGCTGACCAAGTAAATACGATTTTCAACTCCGTCCTGAATTAACTGATTACCTTAGGTTAAGTAACAGTGAGTGATGTAGAAGATTAGAAACCATCTGCCATGTGATCTCCTCGACCTTCTACGTTTCTACAATTATACCAGGGACTGTTAGGAAAGCATATTATAGCATATCAGGATTGTTTCTGTTCATCTCAAAATTTGCAAATAAGACTGTAGAGTCCAAAAACGAATGTGATTGCTATGCAAGTGGTCAAATGGTCACAGATTGACAGATGGAAGTCCAAAAGAAAGATAGCACACTCGATCTACACAGTGATTAATGCTTTCACAATAATTTACTCTTGCATTTATTCCAATAATATAAATTATAGGCAATCATGAATTTAGAATATTTTATCAGAGGGAATAAATAATTGATCAATCCCGTGTGGAGATAATTTAATATCCGTAGTGGATTCCGAATCCGTCGAAGTTGAGGGTGGCGACGGCTGGGGAGACTGGAGAGTAGGCAACTCCGAGGAGTCCAGCTGGGTGGGCAGCGATGGCTCGTGGGGCAAGCTGAGAAATACATTTTGGAAATTAGAACTCCTATCGGTACGCTTAAAACGTGTAGACTCTTACAGCTGGGGAAGCATAGGCGACTGGGCCAGCAACTCGGGCAATTGGGGAAGCATAGGCGAGCTGTTGTGGAGCAGCATAGGCGACTGGAGCAGCAACTCGGGCAACTGGAGCAGCATAAGCGAATTGTTGTGGAGCAGCATAGGCGATTGGGGCAGCTCGGACGGCAAGAGCGTCGTTGGTGACTCGGGAGTCGAACTTTCGGACGGAAGAGAAGGCAGAGTCGACAGCCTTGGAGTAGTGGCTGGAGGAGGAGAGTCCTCCGAGTCCTCGGACGGTTTGCTCAGATTGAGCTCCAACGCTGGGGTTGGACAAGTAGGTGACAGCGCCAGCATTGGCGTAGGCAGCGAGGGCAACAACGATGAGGGCCTGTCAAAGAAACCACTTTTTAGTATTGAATCCCACGCTCAAACCGCGGAAACACCGTTTCCCCGAAATCTTTTCCTACCTTGGCGAACATTTTGGAAGTTGGGGTTGCTTAAAGCTGAAAAGACACAAGAAAGGAGAGAGAAGTGATTGAAGGAAGATGAGGTGATGTGATTTGATATCATTCTCCAACTTTATTGTCGCTTTTATACCAACGGACGTTTGGAAGAGGGTGGAGTCACGGCCAAAGAACACTTAGCTTAGATTCAGTCTTACATCTCCACTTCCCTTCACTTTCCTTCCTCTTATCGGGTCATGATCTGCTCAGAAGATAGACAGAGGAACACATTCTCGATGCTGCAACAATAATCATTATCAGACGTGTGTAATTATTATTACACACAGCTACCGACCCAAACTTCTACTCCCAGACATACACCAACATAATATTTGCAGCAAGGCTTAAACAAATGTAACGCATGAGGTACAACTTCCATCTCTAGGGTCACCCAATGGTCACAATATTCCTGTACACTTCATGTGTGTGTGTACACACTTAATATCTGTAGCGTAAAAAGTTATTTGCATCTCCCAACAACACACACACACACACACACACATATTCTCAGCCGTAAACATAAACAGAAGAAGTGGTAATAATAATCTCATGGATATCAGTGTAGTACAAATCACATATCACAGCATATAATCCCACTGTGATGTGAAATAATGTGATTTAATGGGAGATATTCGAAGTGTGATTTGTGATATAATCAACGCGCTGCATTCAAATTTTCGAACTCATTAAGCTGATGCGGATACGCCGAGAAAACTTTAGTTTAATGCTTTATTTCGGTGGTATTGTAAAGGATAATCAATTTACTCTACAGAGTTATTCACGCAAAGTCTTGAATCTTTTTGCCCTAATTTTTGCATTATCTCACAATATTTCACAAATCACACCCCAGCGCTGTGAATATCTCCCGTTAAATAACACAAAATCACACTGTGATACCACGGGTGATTAATACCATGTACTACCCTGATGGATATGTATCATTCAGTTACGTGTCAATAATTGGTTACTCTCGAAGTAATTGATCTCTTGAAGAGACTCTCTGTGGGATGTCTCGCTCAGACAATAGACATGTGAAGGTTACTCTCTCATTGATTTGTTCGTATATCCATTCATCCATTTGTGCAAAATCGTATCGCAGCAGCAGATGTTAGTTATGTAATCATTCATTATTGATTGACTGATATTTCAGGTGTGTTTGCTTGTAGTTGTGTGAGATTGCTGCAAATGGTTTCTCATGAATTACGACCAGCAGACTCTCCAACACTGCTTGAGTCTTTGGATCATTTGGTGACATTGTCAGAGGCCGGTTGGTTTCACTCTCAAGGATTTATTTTTGGACGTAGGGTAGCAGAAACTCCCTTACAACAAAACTAAATTTATTAAGGTACCTCTTAAGTGTCTTAAGCACCAAATGAGATTTTTGGACAACCTCTCCTCTCCCTCTCTCCATTGAGACTTTAATAGGTAAAGTAGGAGTAGAGAACGGTGTTCTTCAGAGTCAACGAGGAGTACTATTATCTCAGAGAGATGGTAGATTATGCATGGCCAAAAAAGCGTCTGGGACGAGCCCTGCCCATTATATCAAACGAACAAGGATATGCGTGAGAAAGAAGCGAGAGATCTACTGACCACACCAATTGTCCAGTTCATTGCCTCTCGTGTAATTAATGGTGCAGGGGTACTTTGATTTCAAGAATACAAATGTAGACACTCAACGGTATTCCTCAAGGTGTGGATACACCTTAAGGGTGCAAGATTCACATTCTACTCAATTGGTTACCTGTCACAACATACATGTACATCTTGAAGTCAAGAGTAACTGTATTCTTGACTGGCTGTGTACCCTTAAAGAAGACCAGTTGAAGGGTCTTTTGTCAGTCAATCCTGTTTGTTGTCGAACAGCGTGTGAGAGTGTCATTTGCTCTGCCTCCTTTGTCCACCTCCAATTGTCACTCCAGTTGTCAAAAAGTCAGTTGCCGGTTTCAAAAAATAAATCAGATTTTCTTAAAATATCTTGACAACCAGACATTCACAGAGATAATTCGAATAAAGATTAAAATTGCAAGTAGGACTTTGCGATGTTGTTGATTAAGATGTACTCATTAGATTATTATCAAACACTCACAAGGTGAGCAATAGGTTGTTTCAGTAGTCAAACTATCCCCAGCAGGACTACTTGTCACTTGTTAACAGGAGCTTCACATAAATCAAAGTCTAAGGCTTGGTCGTTGTTTTATGCTTTGGTGTCATTGGAAATTGCATTAGGCACCCTGAGATGCATCTATAATGTTCTTGCAATTTGCAACTCCATAAAAATAGCACATTCAACATGCAAATTTATTATTAGATAACGAATTGAAATTAGAACGTGTGTTTGAATGCTTGAAATGAATTGAGGAGGCATGCATGACAATTTTTATTTCACTGCACAGACATACGCAACAAGAGCAAGCTGAAAAACGTACACACATAGTTAATTAATTTCGTGTCAAAGACAAACGATTTAATTTCGTAAACTGGTGCACAATATCGATTGATCGATAGTTGTTAATCAAAGTGGAAATGTTGTGAAGCGCAAGATATAGGAATAGATACAGAATAGGAATAAGATGTAATAATGTAGACTACTCAGCTTCCACAGGTTCTCGAGACTTGATTTCCTTAATCCTTACTAAAAGTGTACAGTGTAGTACATGCCATTGCTTTTACAAAAAAGTGTTGCTTCAAGGAATACATATAAGGTCAATCCAGATTTAGAAATCACACAGGGACTACCAGTGCAAAGGAGGAAGGGCACAAGGAGATGAATGTCAGACAAATAATGTTTCCGAGTTATAAATTTAATTACGGAGGAAGTTGTGGGTCCATGATAGTGATAATAATCCACATGTCAATGACTAGTTGCTTGGTTAGAGGTACTTTAAAATTGTTTTTAAATATCCAGTCTGATAATCAGGAGCAGCTAGCCTTGACATGATTGTAATTGACGAGATATGAGTGAGTAGCAATAATTTACAATTTTGAGAAGACGAGCAATTATCGATTAGACTGTATTTTAATTGGCAATTTGAGCCTAGTAATTTGTGATTGGAGACCATCCAAATGACACATGCATAATGCATTCATTCACAAGGGAGGAGAATACGTTGAGAAATTTTAATTGATGGAGTTTATACATGAATTGTGGTGTGGTCACATAATACGTGAAGTTCACAGAAATCTTTTAGCTTTGGCCCACAAGCCAACAACATGTGTCAAGAGTAGATTTAGGCAGGCAAGGTTAAGCTGAAAAGTATTTTTATTTGTAATCTGCACCCCCTACGTATTTTTTTCTGCATGCGTCGTCGTGTACATCGTAATGCCTTTGTACATCGTTGTAGAAAATGAAAATGAATTTTCTGACCACCAAGAATCTTCTAAACCGTTTCTAAAATAAATATAACATATTTCTTTACAAACAAGCTATGATGCTAGAAGTAATGGCCACTGGAGCCACTGGACAATGTTTTAGAAACGTCCTGCCGTATGTACGTCCATTTAAACTGAATAAGAATATGTAGTGTAGTACACATATTCCACTATTAAATGATTAACAACAAGGATTCATGGTATTCAGGTTTATTGCATCAACAAACACCTTCAAATACCAATTGATTTTAAAGAAACAAATTATATTCTTTTCAGTTAGCTCGACATACTGAAATAAATCTAACAGGCTTGAATTTAAATAAAAATACTAATAAAATTAATGTCTGTTAGCATATGGATTACTATTGTATTCTCAATTGCATTTTAATTACAAGAAGTTCCAGGGTTTATTTATGCAGCCACAGCCATTGAAAGGGAGACTGAGTGACAATAAAGATAAACCTTTTTGCCTGAAAGGATAGTGGAAAGCCACACAATAGAAGTGAACTCAGTCGACTTAACAAAAATGCATTTACGGGATTCTGGTGTCCGAATGGAAGATACTCGGTTGACTTCTTAGGCACCCTGTGGAAAGTGAAACTATCAAAGATAATAAATTCCTTGTTGAGAGACCCAACGGTAATTCTTTTTGCGGTTTAGTGTATTTTCTCTGTTCCACAGAAGGATGAAGGGTCAGGGTCAAGGAGTGTCTTCGATATAAAAAGGTCCTTCCAGCAACCTGCGTCACGTCAGAAGTCTCTCTCAAGTTCAAGGATGCAGTTCATACGTCCAAGCTTAGTCTTAATCCTCGCCTTGGCCCAATCCTCCCAAGGATGGTATTCGTCACACAAGACTTGCACTTGGAATTTTCGGTCGAATCCTGATGACTGTGGAACCTACTTTCAGTGCAACTTCGGAAAACCACTTCTTCGACAATGTCCTCCTGGACTCCATTGGAACTCGAGAGTCAACACTTGCGACTGGACAAAAAGTGCCAAATGTACAACTAAAGCTGAACAACAAGGAACCAATTTCATCGAGAGGGGTAAGCTGAGATTTACCAATTAAACACAACGAACAGCTCTTGCTCAGTCTACAATAATTGTTCTTCACATTTCCCTTTAGATGACACAAAGTGCGATGGCCAAGTACAATACAAACCTGATCCACAGGACTGTACAAAATACTACTGGTGTGTAATGGGAGAGTGGCTTTCTCAACAATGCAACCCCACTCTCACGTTTAACGCTGGGATTAGTATGTGCGATTGGCCAGAAAATTCGAAATGTACAGCTGCAGGAGACCCTACAACTCCTCCCACAACTTCCGAACCACCAACTCCTCCCCCAACTTCTGAGGAACCTACGACTCCCACAACTTCTGAACAACCAACAATTCCCACAACTTCTGAACAACCAACAACTCCCACAACTTCTGAACAACCAA
This sequence comes from Isotomurus maculatus, assembly GCA_034696585.1. Lineage (NCBI taxonomy): Eukaryota > Metazoa > Arthropoda > Collembola > Entomobryomorpha > Isotomidae > Isotomurus > Isotomurus maculatus. The sequence continues at coordinate 11,157 of JAQGAC010000002.1, read as the reverse complement.
CAACTCCCACAACTTCTCCTCCTGACGGAGTCATCACTCCAGCAGGTAAGTTTTTGTTTCTCTCAAAAGGATCTTCGTTAACGTATTTCTCCTCCAAATGTAAATTTTCCTACTTCAGGGGACTACAAAGTCATCTGCTACTACACCGGATGGTCCACCTACAGACAAGGAGATGGAAAGTTCAAACCATCCGACGTGGACGATTCTCTTTGTACTCACATCGTCTACGCATTTGCTGTGCTGGACACCAACTTGTGGACGATAAGGATAGCCGACCCTTGGATGGACATCGACAACAATTACTACAAGCAAATTACTAGTCTCAAGAAAAAAGGCAAGAAGGTTACGATCGCGGTTGGAGGCTGGAATGACTCACAAGGGTCAAGATGGTCAGACATGCTGAAGGAACCATCAAGACTCTCCACATTCATCCAGTCAGTAGCAGCGTTCGTTAAAAAATACAACTTTGACGGAATCGATTTGGACTACGAATACCCAGTCTGTCCGTGGGGAGAATGTGCTCCGCAGTATCAAACGGATAAGAGCGGATTCACCGCTTTAGTAATCGGACTAAGGAATGAATTACCCCGGCCTTCTTACATTGTGTCCGCAGCGGTTTCATGCAACAAGGTGATCATCGACGCAGGTAAAGTTTTATTGCACAGCTTTCTGTGAATGAGGTTGGATTGTTATTATTAGCTGTGTAAAAATGCGGTAGCCAACAGTGAACAGTCCTTCCTTGATCTCTGACGGGCTAAATTTATAGCAGAAGAGTTGCCTGTTTTTACAATCCCACTTTCTTGTGAAGTGATTGGCACTTTAAACCTTTTATAGCTCTTGACTCCCGATTCATGTGTCACGAGCTCACAACAGCAAATTGCGTACACAGACAGTCTCGGTTTTACTACGCATGAAATGAATCTTAGTACAACAACTTTTATTTTCTATTCTGAAGGTTACGATGTCTCGACGATATCCAAGTACCTGGATTGGATAGGAGTGATGGCCTACGATATCCACGGGGTTTGGGACAAGAGGACAGGCCACATTGCCCCAATGTACGCTCATCCTAACGATACTCACAGCTACCTTAACGTCCACAGTGCCATTCAACATTGGATGTCGCGTGGAGCTGATCCTTCCAAATTGATCTTGGGAATTCCGATGTACGGAAATTCATTCACGCTGTCGCAGCCCAGCACAGACTCAGGAATGTTTGCCCCCATAACTGGTACCGGGGAACGTGGAGAATTTACCAATCAAGGAGGAATTCTGGCCTCCTACGAGATTTGCAGCCAGGAATGGGAAAAGCAGGTGGATGATCCGGACGGACGCATGGGACCTTACGTGGTCGATGGAAACCAATGGGTCAGTTATGATGACACACCAGCGATTCTTAGGAAGACGGAGTACGTCAAAGCCAACAAATTGGGTGGTGCTATGATTTGGTCTTTGGACTTTGATGACTTCCACAATGTCTGCGGACAAGGGAAGTATCCTATGCTGAAAACAATTCATTCATCTCTTCAGGGAAGCCAGACTGCCAGCAGTCCTCAACGAAGGCGCTCTGCAAAAGGCTCTTTCAAATATTAAACCTCTTGTGGCGAAAATTGTTGTAGTTTTTCTGGTCTGTTGCATAATCACATGGTGGCTAACAGAATTCCAATAGGTTTTATTTATATTTGAGTTGTTGATAAGTTACAAAATTAAATCATCAATAAATTATCCTGAAATCTTATTTATGCAATTACTAACTTCTTTACAACAACGCAACGTTTTACGGTCATGTGAACACTGGGAACTGGAAGCCAAAATTATCGGATGATCTGCATATCTGGCATTCTGTGTGAACCATATCAATACAAATTGCACTAACAAATATTCACAAATAATACTCTATAAAAATGCACAGCACTACGTATACTAGACGTAATACAATGCGCAAAACTTTATGTCCAAGGCTGCAGGACAAGAAAACGAATATTGGTGTTTATTTTTCAGAAATCAGATACATTCAGACTTTTTAGAGCACTCAACACTCAACTTCAACGGTATACATTTTCACAGGTCATTTTACGGAGGATCTTCAGCTACTGAATCTGAAGTACGAGACCGATTGTGGGTCAGCATACTACTAATGCACTTAAAGCTACAATCGTATGTTTCTCGTATGAAGGAACGTCTCTTATTGTATTACCGGAATTTAAACAGAACCTGGTCAGTAAAACCTCGTCAGTAATATCACTGATTGAGTCATCTCGTATTTACACACACAATAATACTATTACAATAGTATAACAAACCATTAATCTGCTTAAAGCCAAATGTACGTTAGTTTGACTCTGGCCCAGTCACACGTGAAGAGAGTGAGGAGTGAGGAGGGTTTGTGGAAGCACATCAAGTCTTGATAAAATATGAAGGCACTTCTAATTCTACTGTTGACGGTGGTAGTTTATTGAATCACAATAACTATTTCGTGTTTAAAAATCCCTTAAAATCTATCTCATCTTAAGTGTGTAATCAATTCACTAGAAATGCCTGTCTTCACTGATAAAGTGAATAATAATGAAAGGCAACAGGTCTCAAGATGATAGCTACTTTTCCATCCAAAGAAACCGATGTATACGCCTGTAAAGAAAGGTGAGTCATAATTCTCACGAGATCTTGGACTGTAGTAGTCAATCAGATGTTTAAATGTCGCTTAGAATTTGTACATTGCAAAAAATTCCAACGATCGGCGATCTCATGTTCACTTCAGTTCCCGATATCCTGGTTGCTGTAAATGTATCACACGCCTGCACTCTATCCTTACCAACATGCCGATTGTCATTTCCGAGTTTCCATCCACCCATGTCTGCTTAGCCTTAGCTCAAGTATACACTGCAACTGCACTGTGCTTCTAAACGGCACGAGACTCATTCCATGTATCTCTTATACACTCACTCATGCACTTATCAAGCATTGTATGCTGCCACTTAAACCGTATGTCAAACAAGCAGAGATGCTTATAGACAGAATTGTTCGATCTACCAACGATTTGCGAGTAATTAAGCCATTGTTAATCTATTCAACTTTCAACGTATGATAGTCGATCACCAGTCAAGGATTATATCTTTCGTTTTCACTACTTTCTAACATTTTAACACATCTTCCAATCTGAACCGAAAGAGTATAAAATAGCTCGCAAATGTACGCTTTAAGTATCATTTACTTTAAACTCATTACACCATCGCAAGAATATTTACAAAATCTTTGAAAGCAAAAATTTTCACTCAGTTTCAGCCGCAGAAACCAACTGAATTTCAAAATGCTAGGAATTATTTTCCTCTCAGTTTTAGCTGTTGCTGCAGCCTTGTGGGGCAGAAATCGATATCTTCGGATGACACTGCTGCAGCGTTCGGGAGTCCCTGGACCTCCACCCCACTTTTTGTGGGGCAACATGCAAAAGTGCTTTAGCATGCCTAATGTCCTGTGGGATTCGTCTTTACTGGAAAAGTAAGTTTTTCCAACTAAAAGTCTTCTCTTTCTGTGACGCCAGATATTGTGGAACAATTCCGTGTTGTTGTTAACGTTACTTGTGTACAGATACGGACCTGTTGCTGGGTACTACTTGGGTGCGAAGCCAATCATTGTCACAGATGACGCTGATCTTTTCAAAAGGATTCAGAAACAAGAGTCATCCAAGTTTTTGGAAAGACCTCGAAGAGTTCCTGGAGGAATCAGTCCCGACCCAAACAGACGCAAGATGCTGGCCAACCTGAATGTTGAGCAATGGAGGGAAGTGCGGAAAGTTCTCACTCCAGGGTTTTCTCCAGCAAAGTTGAAGGCCATGATTCCCCAAGTTTCCACACTCACTGACTTATTCCTCGGCAAAGTTGGCAGTGCTGTGGGAACCTCTGTAGACTTCTACCGTCTCTTTCAAGGACTCACTTTGGACATCATCGGCAGAACTGGATTTGGTGTGGAGTCCAACATTCAAACCAACTTGGAAGATCCACTCCATTTGGCAGTGCAAGAAGAATTCGCGAAGTCTCCGAGTTCGTGGCTAGTCAAAGTTTATCTTGCTTTACCTGAATTCTCTTTCATACTCCAGCCGTTGAGACTTTTCATCCACAAATATTCATCTCAATCGCAGTCAAATGCTCTGTGGGACTTGGGAAGAAAAATTGTCATGGAACGGATAACAATGGGCTCCTCTCGTCCGGATCTTCTACAACTTCTGATACAGTCTCACTTTGCCTCCGAAGATCCTATGAAAGCTGTGGCAAATGCTGTGCTCTTCTTTGAAGCAGCTTATGAAACAATGAGCAGCACAATGGGATTTCTAGTGCATTTCCTATGCAATCACGAAGATGTCCAAGACAAATTGCGTGAAGAGATCCAAAACTTTCTCCAGGATGAAGAGGACACTCAAGAAAAATTGAACAGCTTTGACTTCGTTGAGAAGCTCACCTACATGAATGCCGTGCTGAAAGAAACTCTGAGGATTCTCCCCCCGCAAACCACCTTCATCAGCAGGTACGGTTAAACCATTTAAAAATCTTTTCACATTCACTTGTCAACTTCTCAATGGACTCTGAAATTGATTTCATTTTTGTTTTGCAGGTGCGGATCTGAGGATTTGATCTATGAAACTGGAGATGGACAATCGATGACGATTCCCGCAGGTGTTCACATTCAACTGGGACTTTTCCAGTTGCACCGATCCGAGAACAACTTTCCGAACCCTTTGCAGTTCAACCCTGACCGATTTCTACAAGATGGAGGATCGATTCAAGCCTATCAGCCTTTCGGCGCTGGACCTCGCAGCTGCATTGGAGAAAGATATTCCTTCATGGTCATCAAGCTGGTCATGGCAAACTTACTTTTCCACTTTAAACTTCTACCCTGCCCACAAACCGAGAAAGAAATCCAGCTGAAGTTCAAAACTGCTACAATGACTCCTCTTATCGGAAGTTTCGCTCAACCTGTTGCCACTTAACCTCATGAAGTGTTTGTCTTCCCTTCTGGACTGTCTAAAAGTTAAAGTTTGAATAGAAATACTAAGTTTACTTTGAATTTACCTGAAAACTTTGCATAGTTCATAATTATCCAAAATAAAATGATATTGCCTGTTGAGGACTTTTATCCCTCGTCATAATTGAACATTTGTTCTTCAGTAGTTTTCCTCTATTCCTTGCATAAAAGTTGACTCTGCTGTTTTAAACGGTTAACGTTGGATCTAAATGTTCCTTAGAGAAGATCGAGTGAATTAAAGCTTATTAATAATTAGCTCTAGGAGGCATTAACTTTATAAATAAGCTGCTTCCTTATTTCAATTTTTAGTTTTCTTGGCCTCAAGTCTTGCCTTATATTATGGGCTCTTAAAATGGTTCAATAAAATCATAGCAAGTAATTTCTGCTTTGCTATATCTCATGCAAACCTGATTTATGGGCCCAAACAGTCACAGATCAACTTTGTCTGCTAATATTCAGGGTCTTGGACTTACTATTAAATAATTTTGCTTGCTGAAGCCCGTCCCCTCGTAAAGCTTATCAATTTTCTTTTATATCTTTATTGGTTGAAACTTGCTTTCACTGCTTATTACTGCTTATGACTTAAATGCAGTCATGTCCCTCAAAATTTACTAATTACCGTAAACAGCCGCAAGAATTTTTTCTAGGTCTCCTTGAAAGTAATTGTAGTCCCTGATCCGGAAGAACTGGTTAGGGTGGTAACCGATGAGGTCCTCGAGAACCTCTTCTGGCACCAGACTTCCAAGACCCACAGCCATCGGAGTGATTCCTAATTTTCTAGCCTCATTGGAAGCTGCTTGTGATAACGTTGCATTGATTGGGGGCAAGTCGCTCATAAAAATTACAACAAACTGTTTGTTTCCATTTGCAGCGTCACTCAACTCTCTTCGAGCAGCATTGATGGCCTTCTCAGGATTCTGGAAATTTGAATTCCAGAATGGAAGATTTTGAGCAAGTTTTACCATTGCATTTCTACTCAGCTTATCCTTCACGCTAAAAGAGGTCGTGTAGTTTTGGCCGAACACTCGTAGCCCAATTCGAGTGTTCGCGTGGTCTGCAAGTTCTCCAACAAAGCTGCTTATCACATTCGTCACTTGCGTCCAATACCCTTTATGACGGTACGAGGTGTCAACTAGGATATTCACGTCAACTCCTGTCTACAAAAGTGAATCCTTAAGTCACACCTTGCAATTCTACCAATAGGATAAAGTAAATCACGCCTTACTTGACACAAAGAATCTGTGACGGACCTAAGAATTCGAGGTAAACTTTCAACAGTGTCAGCAAAAAAGGTTCTAGAGTTGTCATTTCCAGAGATTGAACGGATTTCCGATTGGCTAACTTTGCTTGAAATTCCAACAACGTAGTTTTCGATGCCACTCTTCAACAATTCGTTTGCAGCTATTGGCGTCGCTTCTGGGTTGAGACTCTTCCCTGCAGTGATCAGAAGTACAGCTCGAGTCACAGGTCGGGGAGACACCTTAATCAACTCAATCGATGCTTCGATCAAACTGTAATTGAAGTAAAGTTGTGCCTGATTGAAGTGTAGGGCAGACTTCACGAAATATACGAATTGTTCCTGAGTGTAAATGTTATTAAGGGGGACAACCGTCTGTGGCTGCACCGTGAAGACCCTAAAACCAACCCGATTTCCCACTGCTGACCTCAACTCTAAGGCAAAATCAGCTATTGAATTCTTTGCCTTGTTAAACTCAGCCGGAGAAAAGTTGGAGGAGGAATCCAGGAGGATCACCAAGTCGCTATGCCTTTTGCATTGTCGTTCTTGGTTCCAGCTCACGGGGTTTCTGAATTTTATTTATTTCAATTGCATTAGTTAATATTCACAGCTTGAGTATAATTCTAGCGACATTGAAATGTTTCACCTCAAAGGATTGTAAGTGTCATACAAGCCAAGGAATGCTGCTGCGAGGCCTAAGACAACTTTCCACATTTTTTATTAACTTTCCAAATTTTTTGTAGTGCTCAGTTATTAACGCTTAGGATAGACCATATGACACAAAGTTTAGGACCTTCTATTTATGGAAATTTAAAGACTCCACTCAATGGAAAGATTCAAGCTACATTTCAGTACCACTTTGTTTCGCATAAGCTACGATTCTCCGACTTAGCATTTCATACAATCACAGAATCGGAAGATGTTGACGATGCATTTGCCAAAGAGGATCTAATCAATGAACTTTGTCCTTTAATTTACTTGAGTTATCATCCCACTGTGCACTGATTAATTACTGGTTATATGCACATTGCAATTCTACTAGCGTGGTTATTAGCCGCATTTTCTCCGATGCATCACATTCTCATTCTTCTGTATTAGGCTAATTTTAATCTCGAGCCTTCTTTCATCATACAGGATATAAATTCAGCAGTTATCGAAGTCCAACTCAACAGGGTCACTAAAAGTCCACGTCCATTCTTTCATCATCTTTAGAGCACTGTCAACTCACAAGACTTACATTATCATGCAGATGAAAGTGAAAAGCTGACAAGTGGAAATAAATGAAAATCTATTTCAGCAAAACTTCGTCAATAACACATTAGCATAGAATAATGCTTATTAGTGTATTATTGTATAATGCAGGGTGGGCCAGAGATTGAAAACCGTCTAAGCCAAATAAACCAGTTCAAACGGGTGTGAGTGTGACCAAGAAATGGAATTAAGCTGTTATTTTTGCAATTGCAAACTTGGCTTGCATGCTGCTCATGAAAGGTGAGCCTTTTACTGTTCATTGTAAAAGGTGACTTTCGAACAAAGTTCAACTTAATTCGACTGATTGTGAGAACATTAGCTGAAAATTTTTTGATTGGTTGCTAAAGAAGTGAAACTTCCTGTTTTTAATGTCTTGTCTGTCTTTGTATGTGTCCGTATCGGAATGATCACACGGAAATACATTTTTCAAATTCTTTTTTCTCAAATCTTTCATGGATGTTCCTGGCATGATCAAGGATTTGCTTTTAGATCCTGATGGTCAACTATTTCAGGCCCAAAGGTATCAGCTTTTCAGAACTTTGAAAGTAGGACAAAGTTGGAATTGGAAAGCTGCTGACCTGTATAGATCAAAGGTAAGCCATACACATTGGAGTTGTGACATTATATGTCGAAAGTTATTACCTCTGAAATTTTAGGGTGAAGTAAGATTATTCTCCAGTTCAACACCAACAGTTACTGTGACATTTTATCAGTGACAGCGTTAGATGAACATTCATTGTTTACTTGACAGAACGTGTTAAAATTTCACTAAAATTTTATGGATTCGTGTTCTTTAAAATTGAAATTATATATAAAATACGTATGCATTCAATATTCTGAGTAGATCTTTTCATACCTAAGTAACTGAGTGTCACTTTCTGAGGCTCAGTGTAATACAATTTAAGGTCGTCCCAAATTCCGACCAAGTTGGGCCACCCTGTATACTCTAAAATTCCACATTCATGGGTTCTCCATGAAGTTAAAGTTCAACTTTCATCGCAAGATTAAAGGTCACTCATCATCAAAATAGAAAGAGTAAGCGTGAAATAAGCTGCCAATATTGCTGTTCATTTGTATGAAATTATGTTTCATATGGTATGATGCAGAATCATAATCACTTAAAGTTGTCGACCAGACAAAAAGAGAACCTTTGCTTTCGATTAATCTACAATTAGGGATACTGATATCTATTGAAATAACTCATCTCACCAATATTCCACATGTAAAACAAATAAAACGTCGACAATTTTATATCTCTCATGATGGTTAGAGAATTACTTTTAAGAAGCCAACAGGTCATTTCAATAAGCATCCGAATTGCACCCCCCTCCCACAGTCGGGTAGGGAAAGACCACATAAATACGATTCACTCCGCCACAGTCAACCATTACGGATTGAACCCCCACTCAGTTCACAATTCCTGATTCACTTTCTCTGGTCAAGCTAACCAAAAGGACTTATCATGTTGTACGCTCTTTCGAGCGCTCTCGCTTTGGCGACTATTTTGTGCCTTGGAGGTCGTCTCGATTTTGAGAACAATCTACAACCCTCTGCCAACAACCGACAGCAGCAAAGAGAGGAGCTGCGAAGGGTACCGCATTCCCACCGGTAAACCATTCCGTCTACTTTCATTCCCTAAATTTCGTTTCCAAAATCTTGGAAAAAGGAAAGTTAAGTTCTTTGAATATTCGTTTCTTTGCTTTTGCACAGACGGTCATGGGGATCCAGGAACGCCGCCACTTCTGGTGACTTCGTGTGCGAGGTTGACAACGACCTCATCATGGTTCTCGACTCGTCCGCCAACATGAATGAAGCTGACTTCGATAAAGCCAGGAAGTTCTTCGCAGACTTTGCTGATGCATTCAGCGCAGCGACACATAACCGACTTGGATTTAAAGTCTTTGCTGCCCAACCTCAAACCATCTTTGAGCTTAAAACCCCACTTCGGCCAGATCAGATGAGGCAATTTATCGTCACTGCCCCTTACTTCGGCGCTGTACAAAACGACGCTCTCTTCGCAAACTCATTGACTGATGCCCTTACTGAGTTCAAGAATGACAACAGAACAACGGTCGACCAGAATTTCGTCCTTATCACCGCTGGAAAAAGTGGAGAAGCTGGAAACATTGATGGAGTGGCTAAACAGATGACTGCAGCTGGAGTCAACAACTTCGCCGTTGGAATCGGATCTAATGTCGAGGATGGTCAATTGCTCAGCGTTGCAGGAGGAGTCGAAGAGAACGTCCTAAAAGCTGATGACTTCGACCGCCTAGGAGACATCTTGGATGACCTTATTAAGAGAGTCTGCTCTGACAAGGTCAGTGGTTGGGGAAATTTTAACATAGATCCACATGCTTGTGTTTGAGCAAGAAAGGTAGTTAGAAGGGATAATAATATTTATTCTTGTGTTGTACAGCCCCCAACATGCCACAAGGAAAATGACTTGATGGTCGCTTTGGATGATTCAGGAAGCATTGGTAGTTCTAATTACATAAAAGGCAAAAATTTCACAGCGCAGTTACTCGACTCCTTCGTCATGAGCGGCGAAAACCGTGTCAGCTTTAGAATTTTCTCCAACTCTGACCTGAGCATTTTCAAGCTGGATAACACTTTAACTCGAGCTGAGGTTCAGACTAAAGTCGTCGATGCTCCATACAGGGCAGGTGGTACAGCCACTGATGCAGCTTTGGATGCCGGCAAGGCCGAGTTCGATCAACTTGGCCGTGATAACGTTCCTCGTAACTTCTTGATCATCACCGACGGGGCATCCAACGATCGTCAAAAAACCGCAGCTGCAGCTCAACGAGCTATTGCTGCTGGTATCAATACTTTTTCCGTCGGAATTGGAGGAAGTGTCAATCAACAAGAACTCCTAACCATTGCCAACAATAATCCGGACCGAGTCTTCACAGTTGACGATTTCGAGCAACTGGAAGAGATTCTGAAGCAACTTAGCGCTGAAATCTGTGAGGGGTAACGGTTTAAGTTTACAAACATGTTATAACGTGATTCTTCTTACCATAATCTCGGTCAAATCGTTTACAGAAAATTGTTACTAATTATGAACATTTGAAACTTCGTAGTTTTGGTTGTCTTTTGCTGAAAAATATTGATAAGCATTTAATCAGAATAAACTTATTGGCATAATCAGTCAATTATTTATCGTTGGTTGTTTTCGTTACGATACTTAAATTAGGGAAGGAGGACAGGCTGGAGTTAGCAAAGGAACAGTTAACAGCTAAAGCCAAAATAAAAGTTAGGAATTCAACAATGAGAATGAAACTTTTTCATGGAAATGCTCTGCTGTCTGCCCGTGTGTAATCGCATGGTTTTATAAAAAAAGTTTATCTTTGTTCTATTCAGAGTTTAAAATCTCTTCACAATTCAATCAATCAGCAGTTCATCGGCATCATAATAAGCGGAACATGGCATGTAATGTGGAATGATAACTGACGAAGACTGAATGCACACACACGGACTACGCGGGAACTGAATGAAGACAGACAATTCTTTCAAGCCGAACTAAAAATTAATTAATTTCTGCACTTTTTAAACGTCAATTTCACTTTAACCTACTCTAACGTTGAGCCCACGCAATAATACAACCCCCCGTGTGTCACTTTTAACAATTTTAATCAAATACCCGTTAAAAA